>CAEFZY010040817.1:0-51131 GCA_903066815.1 Brachyrhaphis roseni
TTTTAATGTAACTTAGTTACTTTCCAAATCAAGTAGTCAGTAATCTAACTAAGTTACTTTTTCAAGGAGTAATCAGTAATCTGATTAAAGTTACTTTTTCAAAGTAACTATGCCATCACTGGAAGGGGCGAACTGGAAATTGTCTGCATTGTAAACAACCATCCTCCGAAGAGATAAGTGCAAAGCCCAATGGACAGCATCTGTTCACTTCCTCCGCCGCCATTACTAAAACTACAGGCAGACTACAACTCTAAAACAGTGCAGAAAATCAACATCATTGTTGACAACTTCTTCTGTTTGTTGATTGGCCCTGTTGAAATTGTACCAGTAAAATCCACTTCAATGGGAAAAAGCCTAGATGGAGTATGTCAATAGAACCTTCAAGATAAGAGTTGTGTGCCTAAATATTTTTTCAAATCAAATCTGTATACTGCCAAATTACATCATTGTGACAGACTGTAAACTTTAAGGTGTTTACAGTCACCAAATGCAGAGGCAGCTAGTCATTCATTTTTTAACAGTTTGCTAATGTCTAGTTTTATCAGTATATTCTTCCATAACCAGCTCTTAGAGGACATTCATGATCTTTAGATATTTTCTTTGGATACCACATTAGATTGGTGGTAAGGAGGCATAGTAAACAAGGCCAACTTCGAACCAATACCATGAACTTTCTTTGGTTTAGGGTTCTCCTTTCACAGACATGTGAAAGGAGAAGGTTACTTTTATGTAGACAGGACATATAAGTAGCCAATACACGCAACTCCCACAGCACCCCCAGAGAATACTTTAGAAATTATCCTTCTGCAAGTTCAGTAAACTTGCTAAAAGTAAGAGTAACTTCCCATGAATGCCTCTCTACAACTCTAATCTTGTTGACAACAACAGAGTGACATTGCACCTCCTTGATCTTGTTCTTGTTCAGCAGTTGATCAGTCATTCCGAGGAAGGCAAAGAAACCTTTAGAGTCGGAACATTCAGTTAGATCCACAGTGCTAGTTATAGGAGTTTGAGTTTTTTTTTTTTTGTTGTTGTCTACCATTTTCTCAGTAAGATGTGACTGGCACGAGTAGTCTCTCCAGCTGGAGCCCATCAGACCTAATTAGAAGGAGCATTTAGAGGAGCAGATTTCCTGACGCGTACACCCATTGGTTTCTGGCCCATGTCTTAGATCCTTATTCTCTATTAAGGACCACGCCACAAAGGTGTAAATTTAAAGATTTATTGCAGGAAGGGTATGAAAAGGTGAAGGGATACGGGAATTAAAGGATGAGAGGATGAAGGGATGAATGAGCTTGGCTTGGTCATCTGGGGATAATGCTGATGTAGGCCTGAAGTTTAATTATTCATGAAATTAATTGACAGCATTGGTAGGTTTACATTGAGAGGTTTCAGATTATCTTCTTTTCTCAAGTTTATTCTTTATGAGTAAGTTCTCTAAATTCTGTAAATACTCAGATTGCAGATAAGTTGGAATGTGCCTATTTTTAAATTCCAATTTAAAAATAGGCACCTTCACTCATGGGTGAAGGTGCAGTACAAGCCTGAACCCTTCCTTACTCTTCTGACCATTAGATTTTATACTTCTGTATCTAAATACAATTAGTTTAGTTAAGTTTTCCTTTTTCTGAATCCACAGATAACTAATAAAAATCTAACAAAATAAAGTTTTTTTTAATTTTATTTTAGTCAAGCCACAAAACTAGTTTGGTTAAAAAGAGGATGCATAGTGCAAGTAAGCACAGCAGCGGGATCTATTTCTAAGAGAAGTAATACTTTTTAAAGAATGAAGACACATTTAATGTCAATTTCAATAATTTTTATTTAGATGTTTTTTTCTTGGAGAATGATAATGTTGCACCACTCATCTCAGTATGTGATTTATACATGTATCTTTCAAGTGTTATGGTAAATGTTAAATTGACTGAACTTGTGTAACACTTTTCTAGTCATACCAATAACTCTGTGCATCTCTCCCAGAATCACTCCCAACATTTATAGACTCATACACAGGTCTGAAGATTCTTGCTCAACTTTGGGTTAAGAGCATTGTCCAAAGACTCACACACACGGACATGCACGCCCCCGCGTGCACACGCACCCCCCACGCACACACACATGCACACCCCAGCATACATCATTTGCTACAGTTTAGTCAGAGAACTAAAATCCCCTCCCCTTCGCTATGATAGACTGGTATTGGCCCCTACTGTCACAGTGTGTGATTGTGACCTCAGTTTGACCTGCTGGGGATATATGGCATTCCCAGGTTATCTGCATAATGCAGAGGGAGAGAGGTGGAGGAAGCCATGTAAAGAGAAGAGAACAGGATGAGGAACCATAGAGGAGGGGCAGGCATGGAGAGATAGAGAAGAAAATAAGGCTGGATCAAAGACATTACTGGGAACACACTGTGCTAAATTAAACAGTTAGCAATGGTTTCTAAATGAATGGTGCAGGCAAATTATTTGTGTGGAGGATGCCACACATACAGGGACCTGATGTGTGTGAAACTGTGTGTAAATAAATGAATAAGTGAATAGGCTGAAAATGAAGAGAGAACTATAGTTTAAAAGCAGAGATCATGATTTAATAGTTTACTTAATAGTTGACTAGAGATATCTTAATCAAGTCATTTGATTAATATTAAAAGATAAAGGGAACCCAAGTCCAGTCTTTTAGACACATTCTTTCTCTTGCCCTCGTAAATCAAATAGCTGAATTCCCTCATTAGTACATCAGTCAGCCATGTGCAGCCCTGGTATTGAGCCATACGTTTGACTCAGGTGTGTTGGAGAAGGAATGCCTTTAAAAATTGCAGGACAAGAGCTGTAGAGGACTGGAGTCATGATCAGAGACACAAGAAACAAGCAGTTCAGACAAAAGCTTGTTCCTTTTCACTGGGCCAGTTTCCCTCTGGAAGCTAGCATCACTCTCATTCCTCTGGAAGTAAAATAATGGTACAGGCCCAGCACACACATCAGATCATGATGAGCTAACTCAGGTGTCAAACTCATTTTCATTTCAGGCCACATGAAGACCATAAATGTCCTCAAAGGCCCAGTCCTGGCATAATGTATTTATAAAACTACTTGTTAAAGGTAATCCTTGAACAAGTCAGGATAAGTCTATGATAAATGAAACATCTTTTGTGCACAAAATCATTCTTCGATAATAAGATTTCAGTCTAGTCAGTTCTCCCTTATTTTGAGCTCCTTTCACAATGAGCTGCTGCTGCTGGCCACGCCCCCAACTCATCTATTACATTCACAGGTGAAAATGGCTGCAAACAGATGCACAATTATACAACTGTGCATCTTTGAAAAGTAAAATTGGAGCCTCCTGTGCAACCAGGAATACAACAACCGGTTTCTAAATAGTTAGTCAACAAGACTTGTCTTTTCCAGCAGCCATTGTACAATGCTTACAGCTAAAACCAGCTGACCCAACTTAACATTATCCTCTGCTGCAGTGCTTTGCACTAGTGAAGAAAAGAACATTGTTGTTAACTAAATAACAAAGTACTTCTAATACTTTCAGGCATTTACTGAGGTGGATTTGAGTGTGTTTATAATAATACAGTATGGTTGTGGTGTCTAACTCCAGTTCTTGGGGAGGGGGGTCTTATTGCCCTACATGTTTTAGACCTGGCCATACACCAACGCACTTTATTTAAATGGCTCAGTTGTCTCAATAGTAACTCCTGATTTCTGCAGAGGTCTGGTGTCTTGATCCAGAGAAACATCAAAAATTTCTATTACATCCATCCACAAGGTATAGAATTAGACATTATAATGTCAGCTATAATCTAACTAACACTGCGATTTAGGACTTCTACAGAAAAAAATCCACAAACTGTGTTTTTGAACTGAATGAAATGTAGTCCAAGCTTTTCTATAGAGAAATTGTCAGTTTAGTTCTCGTCATACCTCAACCTCCTGAGTCAACATGGCTTTACGTCCTGAACAGGAAGGAGTGTTGAGCTCTTTAACTCACTAAAAGCCTCAAGTCACTGATCATTTTCAAACATTGTACAGTGATGCACAATCCCTGCTCACAGTACCCACTGCATGACCATCTTGACAACAGAGACTCCCCATGATAATAAAACAAATGTGAAAAACAAAGAGGGCTTTTTAGAAGTGGGTTGTAAATGACACATCCCCCTCTCTTTTTAACTTTTTGTTACAGCAAACAATCACTTATCCACATGGCAGCTGATGTGGTGGGAGGGCAGAAGGTCTCCGCAAACACATACACTGTACAGATATTTATTTTGGGGAAATACTCTCAGATACATCAAATCAAAAGCATGAATATAAAA
Organism: Brachyrhaphis roseni; assembly: GCA_903066815.1. Classification (NCBI taxonomy): domain Eukaryota; kingdom Metazoa; phylum Chordata; class Actinopteri; order Cyprinodontiformes; family Poeciliidae; genus Brachyrhaphis; species Brachyrhaphis roseni. The sequence continues at coordinate 4,325 of CAEFZY010040817.1, forward strand.
ACTCTGATGCTTGAATGCAAACTGGTTCTCACAAAGCGTGACACACACACACACGCAGTCATAAACATCTGTTAGGTTGTAAGTGCAGGTATCCCGCTATGCTGTGTACAACAGCAGCAAAGCACAGATGATGTCTGCAGATGCTTGATGGTTCCCAGTATGAGCAAAGCACTGCTGAGATAATTTGGGATTCTTCCAATTGACACTTTGTGGAGGGAAACAGATTGGTTTGTTTGCTGTCATTTATCATGTGTTTATCCCTATCAGATCAGAATGGTGCGTTGCAACAAAAGTGGAAAGTCTTGATGTAACATTTTACAGTTGTGCCCGTTTCTTCAGTAAATTGCAACCAAAGCATTTAGAAACCAGTAACTCGTTTTAGGGAAGCTCTAAAGTACGACCTATATGTGTTTCTTATTTTTGACACAATGACATCACAGTGTTAGCATTCACTTTTTCTTTTCATCAAGTTTTGAAACATCTTGAAATGTGTGTATGTGTGCCTCAAATAGCTTTCTACGTATACATTAGTGTGTTCAGGTTGGATTTGTCAACCTCCTTACCTCCTGGAGTTTCCATTATGACTGTGACCATTTTACAAAATGGAGGTCATATCAGATGCCATTTCCCTCTAACCTGTCTCATCCAAAATGCATCATTTTTCCACACATTATGCTTTAGTGATGGAAAGAGCTAGGAGAAATGGAGTTATATTTTTTCTGGTTATTTTAAACAGTGCTGAACAGAAGAAACCAAAGCTGTTGACACATACTCACTTGCGGGTTTTAAAGGGGCACCTGGGGCCGAAGAAGAAATTTGACTTTGCAATACAATGGTTTGAAAGTAGGCCTCTGTCTCTTTATGAAGCTCCTCCTGACACTCCACCTTCAGCAGTGGGGTGGGATCGCTGGGGGATCCAGTGCTGAGGATTGTGGCCCCTGAGGGTTTTTGGTGGCTTAAGGAGATGACTTTCTGGTAGCTGCAAGTGATACTTTTAGGATATAGGTGTCCAGCTCCAGTCCTCAAAGGTGAGGACTTTCTGATTGAAATGTTCCAACTACCGCCTCACCATGCCAAAGTTCTGCAGAGGCCTGCTAATGAACCTTCATTTGATTTAGGTTTATTGAATGAGCTAAAATAAGCAGGATACTGGCTCTGGCGTGCTGGCATTGGACACCCTGATACTGACCCGGTAGTTGTGCTCCTCCTGGGTGAGTCTGGGGTTTATCACCCCTGGGCTGGGGTCCCATGTAATTTGGGTGGTGGGTGCAGTGGGTGTATTTCAAAGTTTTGTGCAAGTACATTCACTGGTGAAAGGCCCTGGTCCTTTTGGTGCATTGGTGGACCCTAGGGTCTCTTAATCTGGGGGGAGGTTTTTGTAAATCCCAGTGCAGGTGAGAGCGGAAGGAGGCATGGCAACTCTGCCAGTCTGTCTCATGTCTTGTATTCTGGGAGTTGATCCATTGTTGTGGTTGGTGTCTCTGGAAGGGCATTTTCCTGGTCTTCCCTCCCCATTCCGTGATACTTCCTGGTCCTTCACATGTAGGACATTAGGGTGCATGTTTCCTCACACAAATTGTTCCACAGACAATCAGCATTCTTGCAATTTACCCCAACATGTATGAATATTTTTAGGAGGTTTAACCCTTTCAATTCAATCTTTGATGTTCACTTTTACCTTTGCAATTATTTAAAATAAACTGTACAAGTAAATTAATAAGCAAACATTTACTAGATTTGTGCAATAGCATGTGTTCAGTGTGTAAACTGGTAAGGCAAGACAAGGTGAGGCAGTTTTATTTGTGCACCACATTTTCAGCAACAAGGGATTTCAAAGTGCTTTATATGATTAGAAGGAAAATAAAACAAGAAACATTACATTCCAGATGCAAAGTAAGGAAGAACAGTGACAGGCTGTAAGACAGACTACAGCTTATGATGTTCCAGTTGTTATTAATCAAAGGCAGCTCTAAACACATGGGTTTTTAGCCTTGACTTAAAGAAACTCGGTGTTTCAGCACTGGTGGGAACTGGAACACATGCGGGGAGGAATGAATCCCCTACCACCCCCACCTCCCTAAAGTGTTGCAGCACCAACATCATGATGGCCACTTTTGGTCTACTGACTGCCCTAACTGCTACTCAAGCAGCACTATACCCCACCTCATTCGCCCGGTTCAGGGATTCAGACACTGGGCTTTATTGACTGGTTTGGAATTGTCCTTCTCAGGATAGCCTACTTATCCTTGCAGCACTGCCTCTATTGCAAGAAGATAATCTTCTGTGATTACCTTCTCTTTTTCATCTGCTTGCTCTATCTCTTTTCCTCTCCCTTTCTGTTTTGTCGATTTCCACTCCACTCTGTTACATGACCAACATAGCCCCCAGTCGCCAGACTCATCACTTTGCTATTTTCTGTCATTCTCTCGTGTCAGATTTTTTGTTTAGTGTGTAGGTAGAGGTGGTAAAGCTCCTCCAGGCAGTTTCACTGTGTGTTTCTTTGTGAAGGCGCCCCTCGGCCAGCTGCCTATTCACACAGTGCAGCCAATTAGGACCCCATTCAGAGAGCATAGTAGAGGACATGAGATGCACTTTTGTGCAACTCCTTTTGCTATAGATATTGCCTAATTTTTAAGCCGTCTGACTTACCTTTCTTTTCCTTTCCTTTCTTTAACAATATTTTCTTGAATGAACTTTAGTTTCAGAGATTCATCACAAATGGTGCATGATTTTGTTTGCTGAACATTTCTCAGTTGTGAGTTAAAACATTTTGATTTCAGCAATGCTAAAATTTGTTGTTTTATTTTTGTAGTACAATCCATGTGTGGTTTAAAGAGTGGACATACTATGAATTAACTTTGCTTTGGGGGACAATAAAATTACCATTGACCTGTATTCCAGATCAGGGGTGTCAGACTCATTTTCATTTTGGTCATATTGAGATCATTAATGTCCTCAAAGTGCCGGTTGTGAAGAATGTATTGATAAAACTCATTAACACGCTGTTGAAATATGAAAAATAACTACCTAATAGTAATTTAGGTAGTTCTAAATAACCTTACTTCTTAAAGAAGTACCTTGCTTTACTTTGCAACACAGAGACAGACAGGACAAACAACCATGCATACATACACTCACACCTAAGGAGAATTTAGAGAGACTAAGTAAGCTGACAGTCATGTTTTTGGACTGTGGGAGGAAGCCCGTGTACCTGGAGAGAACCCATCCATACACAGGGAGAACATGCAAACTCCATGCAGAAAGACCCGGGAATCGAACCCAGGACCATCTTGCTGCAAGGCAACAACGCCACTGTGCAGCCCCTTAAATCTGCTTTTATTTGACTGATTAAAAATTTAAGTACTCAAATGTCTTGAAGGTTCTAGTTCTGTGTCTAGAGGGCCACATAAAAGTTATGGTGGGCCATTTTTGGCCCTATGGCCTTGAGTTTGACACTCATGGTATAGATTCAAAATGACAGCCATACCATGATGTTTGTTTCCAAAAGAGTTGTTCTACCAAAAGCTGTTAAAAATACATTTGTGGATTGAGCCACATCAGGGGAGTCTCCAAATTCATACATAAATACAGTGAAGCCCAAAGGCCAGAAGCAGCTTGAATATCAAGAAATATTTGTGTTTGCATGAAAAATACAAGTACGAATCTTGTTCTGTGCATGTGTGAATATTTGTGAATATTGAGACTGTTTTAGCTCAAAGGCAGGACAACCTAATAACTTTAGCGCAACATCACATTATGATACAACACCGTTACATCTGGATGCTCTGGGTCTAAAGCTCAGAAAAGGTGCCGCAGATTTGGGAAGTTGATTTGACAAGAGAAGCACATACAAGAACCTCCTGTCCATTTGCAGTTTACTCAGACACATCCCATCAACAATGACCATTTTTGCTCTTTCATGTTTTTCCCTAACAGACCACAGTTTGGTTGTGAAGCTTACTCAGCCATCCTTACATAACAAAAGGCCTTAATTAACACAGACAACAACTTGTTGTCATGTTTGACATCTTTTACAGTCACATTTACCGAAATAGTTCTCTAATCTCACTCTACAAAGCAATTGTTAATTGGTTGATCCCACCGTGGCTGAGGAATAAAAAGAGAGGTATCTGAAGAGGGAAGCAGAGGAGGGCCTTGTAATGGATACTGTGTCCAGTAATTAGGCTCCAGGTCCTGTGTTAAAGTGTCGTGACTTTGGGAGAGCCATTTAGCCTGCTAATGAGTCTCTAACAGTTTATTGATGCCACTTCTCCCATCACTTTTCTGACGCTCACTTCTCATCAACCCATTTTTTCCCCTGCCCTATGGGACTCCCCGAGCAACCATTGTCACTAATTAATTGAAATTAGGACAGATCAAATGCATTCCAACTTTTCTCATATGAGCAGAAGTACCTGGGGGAATGAAATTCCAATTTTGAAACTTGGGGATTTCTGGTCCGCCCCTTGAACGGTGCTAAATGAGGACTCTTAATACAGGCACAAGGCACTAATGCATCTGAGTAATAGACACTAATCTAGGAGCCATTGTGCTACTATTGTCCAACTTGATTTATTGCAATTCAAGGCAGTTGTATCAATGTAGTGAAATAGTTCTGCTTTTAAGGCTTTGCCTGAAGACACCCTTTTCCCAGCGTCCACACTCTATAGCAAACGAACAAATGAAGATTGTAGGTAGATGAACTTTTGTTTCCTCTTCTCTTTTCTCTGCTGTCTCACCTTTTGTACTTAATATTTTTTTCTTTAATGACAACCCAGTCCAGTATTGAAAGTCACCATATATTAAAAGTTAATTTACCTGATGGTTTCAGTTATAAAACATTGCTCTGTGTAAATGAAGTTTGTTCCACACACAGTTATTTAGATACTAAAAGATCTGAAGCAGCCCTTTAATAACCCTGCCCTCCTCTATAGCCTTTTCACCTTCTGGAGATTATTGTGATAGTTTGCAAGAACCGATATATTTCAAGTTCTGCGCTATGATTCACTTTTTTCAATGTCAAAAATACCATCATGAGGACTGATTTATACTGTTATTGAACACTGTTACTGTTACTAAACTGTTATAACAGTATAAATTAGTGCATTCCAATTTAAAATTTATGTATAATGCATATTTAATTGCAACTTTTTTTTCTTTAAACCACTGTATTGTGCTACAGGCTGAGTGGTAGCAGCAGCTGGCGATCCACTGAAGACTGCTGCTACTCCAAACCGTAAAGCACTGGATGCTGCAAAATAATGATATTAACACCACTTATAGATATCATACCAAAGCTCTTTTGTGATTATTTCTACATTTTGTTTTACTGAAAAATGTCAACTATTTTTCTCATTATCCATGAAGACAGAAATGCAGCCAGTCTGGCTGAGACAAGGCTAAAAGCAACACATCCACTGTGTATTAAAATAAGGTGAGAGCATGACTGCATTTCTGTTTTTGTCGAATTTATGATCTTAAAACATTTTTAGTTGACAACTGTATGCTGTTGTAAACTACATACTTATTTGTGTCAGTTCTTTACAGAATATGATGAACAATTACTCATGCAAGAATTCAATTAACATTTTGGTAAAGGGGTTTTTATTTATGTTTATTTTTCTACTATTATATATTATTGAATAACTAAAATACTTTCTTTTTCTTGAGGTCACACAGCCGGGACATAACAGTGTACCTTGGAGCAAACAGCTCCACTGGAGATGAGGGGAAACTGAACTGTATGTCTTTAAAAGTCAATCTGTTTCTCTTGTGTCCTGATTAAGACACATTATTGGCATGTGCATCTGTATTAACATGGCCATTGGTGACCCTGCGTGTGTGTGTGTATGTGTGTCTTACCAGCGCAAAAAGCCCCTGCCAGATTGATTCACAAATGGCAGAGTCTCAGGGGGGCAACATATAAAACAGGCTGGGAGGGTGTGTGTCCCCCACCCAAAGCAGAGCAGTGGCACCCAGCAGGAGATAAAGGCCTCACACACTTCTCCAGCTGACTCTCACTTTCTTCTGTCCCACAGAAAACACGCAAACACACCATAGGGACTGGGATTAACCCCTGATTCGGCCACAATAGGCACACATGCGCATGCCCCCAAGCCCTCCTCCCCCCCGACTCATTCACATCTTCTGCTAGTCACCACCCTAACAGGGATTAGGCTTAATGAACTGGAAGGAGTTAACAATGAATGAATGAGGACTGGAAGCAGCCTTCTAATTCCGTTTTGTGTTCAACTACTTTTCTTTTCTCCATTTTCTGTTTGAACACAAGGTGTAATCCACTTGACTATCAAAAGGTGTGGGACAAGTATGAATTGAAACTAGCTCTGACTCCTGGGCAACACACACACATGCACGCACACTCACACTGTTGCCTTGTGCTGATCCAACTTAAAGATACCATCTGCTCCCATCAATATTGACCGTAGGGAGCACGCAGACTTTGGAAAAAAAAAAGTATTTTCATGTTCTGTTCTAATTGAATTATATTACCTATTTAATAAATAAGGCACTGATGAATGGAGTAGCTAATTAAAAGCATTGCTTTGCTGTGTACAGTTAGTACAGTAAGTAGTTTTAATGTAGCCTGCAGAAGGAAGATGTCGGTGAGTGCAATTTGAATTTGGGCACATGCTTAAACTACTTTATGCTCTCCTAAAAATAATATTGCTTTCCTTTCCTTTGTGTGGAAGTATTTGTGCATCATAGTTGGAAGCAGATTTGTCTTTTATTTGTTGTTTTGATGATTTATAACTTGGGGTAGCCAGATGATACAGAGAAAAAACAGACAAACAAGCTCAGTGGGCTTTCTCTCATCTCGTCTGCGAGGTTTCTGTCGGTGGCTGACTTTAACTGGCTTTGTGGACTGATTTGTTTGTGTGTTTTCATTTCTATGTGAACGACTTGTGCTACAATGAAGGGAGCCGCTCGCCTACATCAGTGTGTCATCCTGTGTTTGTATTGACTCTGGTCTCAGAGGGAAAACTGCACATTCCTCTTCCCAGCCCATGTTTTTTAATTGGAGTGGTACACACATGCAGACGTGACCGGGTTCAAGTGTGTGTGTGAGTACATAGAGATTTTTTACCTATCCTTCCCTAAATCCTTTTTTTTTTCGACAGCTGTTTAAATCAGTTATTTCTGGCAGAAATGTGCAGCTTTTAGATTTCAAATACAAAGCTAGAAGCTTTATATATGAAGCTTTAGGTAAGTATGCTATATTTCTGTCACTCCAACAACAAAAAGAGACATGTCAATTGTTTTTTTTTTTTCTTTTTTATGTTTGCCTTCTTAAACACATACCAACATAATTACAAAGACATGGTATCAGAAATCGAATATCAGAAGCTGTACAGCGACAAATCAGGATTACTGAGTGCAAAGAAAACTAACAAAGCAAAAATACATATATGCATACCTAAAGCCTGGAACTTTAATGTGTTAATTTTGATTAATTGATCACAAATTGTAACATGTTAAAATTTTCAACACTGATAAGCGCTTATTTTACTTATTAACATGTAATTTTAAGTGATGCTTGGAGTGACATCATACTACTTGAGTAAAGAATGCCTATTAGGCGCTACAGCTATTGATGTGCACCTGAAGTGGCCATTACTGTGCAACGAGTCATGTCCACAAAACCTGTTCTGATGAAGGATGAATACAAATCTGACAAAAATGATGGTTGTAGTACCCGTATATCTGATTTTAATTAAATATAGTTTAAGGTAAAGTTGAGAAAATTGCCCATGTTGTTCTATGTAACATATGTATTCTCTTGTATATCTATAAACAATTTTGCTTTTGCTAGTTCCGTCAAGATGTAAGGGAGGTCTAAATAAATTATTCTTTTATATTAGACTACTAACTTAATCTTGCATAACTGCTGCTGGTGACATTCCAAGTCCTGAGGGCCAGCTTCTGTAGCCTGGCGTCAGACGGCCAAGGTCCTGCCTTTGGTCACATCACTTCACATTATACATTGAAATGACTTTCCTCTGCAGGGTATCTGGACTTTCCATTAAGAGACAGGGTGAGAAGCCTAGTCATCTGGAAGGATCTCAGAGCAGAGCTGCTGCTTCTCCATGTCGAGAGGAGCCAGTTGAGGTGGCTCGGGCTTCTGGTTAGGATTGATGCCTCCCTGGTGAAGTGTTCTAGGCATGTCCCCCCAGGAGGACAGCCTGAGGTAGACCCAGGACACCCTGGAGTGACTATGCTTCTCGGCTGGCCTGGGAACACCCTGGGTTCCCCCAGAGGAGCTGGCCCAGGTGGCTGAGGAGAGAGAGGTCTGACAGTGAGAAATAAAAGTACAGCTTTCTTTTTTTTTTTTCCTATCTTTTTTCTCAACTCCCACATTCTGAGCTGGGTCCATTTGCTCAGCCCCTCCCTCCCATTTCAAGCTCTTCTAACTAAAAGTTAAAGAGTTAAATATGAATGAGATGTTTGCTATCTTTGACAAAAAAAAAAGCTAAAGACTATGTAGCAGTTTTGCTAATAACGCAGCTTATCATGATTCAGCCAAAGTAATGAAATAACAAACTGCAGTCTGATTTTTATTGTTAGTGTTTTTCTTCTTATTGAGCAGTGAATGTAAATGTCTTTTGCTTTAAGTATTTACTTACTGGAGCGTATTATGTTTGTGCTGCAGAGCTACAGCTAACAGCTAGCTCCTCATTTTAGCGGCTCTGCCAGCCTGTGGTTCAGCTGCTGTTGCTCCTCCTCCATTTTGGACTGAACCATTGTTCTAAGTAGGGTAAGGGGAACCTAAAAATTCATTCTTTTTTTTTTTTTTTTCTGAGATAAATGGCAGATTTATTTTGTTCTTTCTTTCTTTTGCCTTTTCATATTGATATTATTTAAATGCAAATGTCTCTTCAATGATTTTGTTTTGGGGGGACGATTCTAGACTTTTCCAAGATTGGAAAATCTAGAAATCTCCGGGAATTACTCCTATGCTAATGTTGTCAATCGGTTAAAAATGTAATCACATTAATCGCTACTCTGAACTGTAAGATTGAAAGATAAATATGCAGTTGAGGAAGTCCCTCCTTCTTCCGTACTCTAACCAATCAATTATCAAATTTTTGTATCAGAAAGTATGTAATATATAAAACTCCCTCCAGGTTGAAAAACGGACACAAGCATTCTTGATGTTATCTGAAATTTAATTTAACACAGGTGTCTCTAAGATGCAGTGAGAACTGTACAAAAAAGCAGTAAAATACATTTTTATACAGAAAGACATTCTTATAGAGAACAGACAAATAATAAACAGCAAAACATTCACAATACAATGGTTTTACTTACAAACAAAATAGACGCATTCCGTCACCTTTAAACACACGTGTCCAACAGAAACTCTACAAATTCTTCACAAATAAACATTTTACTTCCACATAAACACTTTAAGTACAAATTATTTACCTCAATGACATCTTCATCCTGAAGGGGTTCAGAACCTCTCAGCGTACGTCGTCTTTTAACTTCATCTCTCTAACAACCAGAAAAAGAAAGAACACAGCCCTCTGCTGAGTGCGGCGTGCAACTGAAAACATAGATTCAAACCATACACTGGTTCCACTCTGGGAACACCCACATTATTTTAACTTATTTACTCAAAACCACCAAATCAACTCAAACTGCACAACTGCCACCGGTGGCAGCCACAATGTAGTCACCCAGTACTCCATAGCAACTAAGGATAACTTAAACTACACATACATACAAGTAGAAGTAAACTTGTTCAGGGACCAACTGATAGATATATTTTATTTTTTAGTGCAACGCCTTTCATATGGCGACTGCCCATAAAGCCTGTATCCAAAATCTACACTGTAGGCATGTTCTCAAAAAATGTTTTATTGTCTCAATCAAAGCCTGTCTGAAGATTCTTGGTGTTGCAGGTTTTATATTCAAGTAGTTTTAAAGGAAGTAATTTAGAAATGTCCCTATCCATTTGTTTTCTATGGAACTTGCGCAATGAGACGACAAACACTTGACCTCATTGAGCCGAGCGACCAGCGGAGTTCCTGCACGTGACATTTTGACTTCGTTCAGAAATGTGCAGAAGTGGACTAGCGACGCAACACAAGAAAGTTGAAAATGTTCAACTCTTGTTGCTGTCTGCTGTTGGAAAACTAGCTTTCGCTGTTTGTCGCTTCTCGTGTGTGGAGCCCATAATGCACTGCTGTGAATTAGGTTTTTAGGTAAAAATAGTGGTTCTATTCATTTTTATGTAATGTTAATGCGTCAAAATTTTCAGATTAGTAGCGCATTAATGTTGACAGCCCTAATAAATACATACATACATACATACATACTTTTACGTATATGTATTTTATATTGTGATGGACTGGCGACCTATCTATATTTATTTTTTTCTTGTTCTCATCCAGAAGAGAGTCTTGCTGAATCAAATCACTGGAATAGAAAATTGTTTCAGTTCTGTCAAAACAAATTCAAACTTAAAGAGCTGAATTTAACTTTAAAAGAATTTGAGCTCAGAAAAAAAAGATGAGAAAAAAATTGTGATGGCTTTGTCAGAATAATGTGTCTTTCTTCACAATCCAAGTCCAGTCCTAAATCAGTGTGTGTGTGTGTGTGTGTTGACTGACAGCATGGTCATTCACAGAATCTGATGGGGCTTGTCATTTCCCTCTGAGGGCTGATGAGGACTCATCTGCTCAGACATGTCATTAGAATATGAAAGAAAAAAAATACAGGTTTCATAACTTTTGTGGACCGCTTTAACAAAGTTTTGATGATTGGAACGTTTTGTGGCTGTCATTCTGTGTTGGCGATTTGAAGCACCTTGCGATTCAGGCGGTCCTGGCGCCCATTCCGCAGGCGTCTCCTTCAATGGGAAGAAGCCAAATAAATCCTGAGCTGTCAGAGGAGATGCAGTGTGGATGTGTGAAGGTGGCGGGATAGGGGAGGGTTTGAATTTACATTTATATATGAATGTAGGTGCCTGAAGGGCTGGTCTTGTCGACATGTTAAGACATTGACATGCTAATCACAAGGCTAGGGGATGCCACCTGTCTACCTAGGTGACAGAAAGTGGCGGCCAGTGGAGATGCACGCACATTTACACCATGTGTGACATGTATGTCTTGCTACTACTGATAACTACATGCATGAGCTGCTTACAATACGCAATATTTTGCAAAAAAATATCTGTGTGACAGTGGTGCATGTTGTGGCCTTGTTGACTACAAATCAGCTCTTCCTCCCTGTGGAGATTTTTCTGCTGCCATCTCCTCATTGTCTAAACATTTGGGTGCCGTCTTCCTCAACATACAGCAAATTTGACCCCACTACTCTATTTTAATGCTTTAATATACTGTATGCATGAATTTAGATTGCCAGCTCAAGATGTTACTTTGCAGTGCGTTCTCTTTCAAATTCATTCAAGTTTTGATTTTTCCTGTAGTGATTGCTCTCATTTTGACACTAGAAATTACGAACCTCCTTTATTTGTTCAGCAGTCTGACCTATGAGCGTGCTGTGCTGCCAGTCCTCATCATGCCTTTGCTAATCCACATCTACGAAAGAAACCAAACCCTCAACCGAGACAGATAAGAATTGACCCTAGGCTGCCACTTAGCTCTTAGATAATGTAGATAAGGCTTTGGCTGTTGGTTTACAATAGCCAAAGCCACAAGTCTTTTTTTTTTGTCTTTTTTCATTAAAACAGAATAAGTAGGCTTTCTACTAACAGTGGTGAGGTAGAATGTTTTATACAGGGAAAATGTTAAAAATTTTTAGAAATCTGTGTATTTATGAATATCTGCTGTTCTGCATCCTTGTCATCCATGAGGTGGATGGTGATTTGCACGTTTTCTTTTCAGGATTATGAGAGGTATTTGCACTGGAAAAAAAAAGAAAAAGAAATCACAGGAAGGAGTTATTTGTATGGTACAAACAATTTGTATTTTTAAATAACTATTATACATGAAATATCTAAAGTTGCTGCACTGTATTGCTGGTTTATATTTTGGTTTCATATCCATTTCGCTCTTGGTTTTCATCAAATGTTGTGGTGCACTCCGCTGCAGTGAGTGAGATTGGCATCAACCTTGGTGTAGAAGTTGCCATAGCAACACATTTTAACAGCCAAAGTTTAGTTCATGAGCAACACACTCAGCTTTTTTCTATATTGGGAACCCAAAAAGGAAATATTTGCTTTAGTAGCCATGCTTTACTCAGTTTATTGGTCAAAACCAACAACGATAGATAAGTCTAAGACGACACGTTGATATTGTCTGCTGTTATTGTCTGAAGAAATGCACAGCTTTCAGTCAACAACAACCAATCAAAGTCAGGAGGAGGGTCTTAGCTTTGTTAATCATCCTCATATACATGCTGCTCAATGTCCTAATGGTGGAGAAACAACCTACTGTTCCAGAAAAACTGTTTATCCTCCGTCATCCATGGCTATGCTAACTAGCTTACAGTCCCTACTATCAGGAAGTTGCTGTAGCGTAGCAAAGACAAAGTGGGTGGGGGGAATGAGCAGTGTGTACCCAAGTGTGATGGGCAGCGCTAAAACCCTTCTACTTAATTTTCCAAAGGTTAACCTACTGCAATTTTAATCTCAATGGCATTAAATGGGCCTCCAGTGGTAAAGTGAAGTTTCTTTTACTTCCACACATCACAGCCGAATGTGAGACATATCCTGTCCCAGAGTGATGCAAATATTCAGCTTGTTGGCCTCTTACAAAACGTTTTGACAATCATTGTTATTGTAGCATTTTCTTTTTTTTCCCCACCAGGGGGCTTTTTTGTGGGCCCTAGTGTCCCTTATTCGACAGTGGGCTGACAGGAAGGGGGTAAGGAGAGGGGGGAAGGTATGCGACAAATGTCGTCGGGTCCGGGAGTCGAACCTGCAACGGCCGCATCGAGTACTCAAGGCCTCCAAATGTGGGTCGTGGTATCCCCTACGCCACCACAGCACGCCCATTGTAGCTTTTTCAATAAAATATGTTAAACACGAATCAGCACATAGTTTTTATTTTGTATCTTTAGTTCTGGTGTTTATCCACCTTGCCTTCATGTTCTCCAGCTGTCTGGCCTACAGTTGAACTTCCCACTCTGGAGACAAGGCTGCAACGATTACATCAGTCCCTGGAGCAGAGCCAGAAAAATGGCCCCTTTTCTCATTTCCATTATCAAATTTGACCTTCCTCATCCTCCCTGGCCCGACAAAAACAGCGTTTAAGGCACACTTATTAAACACAATCTAGTGAAGTTATTAAAACAAGCCAGCTTACTGAGAGACCTGCCACAATTCAATTACCTGTGTAGCTGGAGGGAGAAGCAGCTCGGTGCAGGTGATGATTCTTCTACCTTTATAGAGCGAGAAAAACGGCGTAGTTAGCTTGGCTTCAATTAACACAATGGTGCTGTGTTAGTAATGAGCTGGCCAGTGATTGGCTGGGAGGAGGGTTGGAGGTTAGCAGTTCGCTGCTATCTGCGCTGAGGGCAATGTCTGGACCAAAGTGAGCTCATAGTTTCTTGTCACTCAATTTCTTGCCAGTTCCTGGATTGTATCTTTTCCATTAGCACCTGAATCATAGATATGACACTGTCATTACGGTGAAATAGCCGGGCTAGAGACAAGTTTTGCATTTTCTCTTTGAAAGTTCCTTGTTATAAATTACTGTCATTCAGTTATGTGACACAACATTTACTGCTTGATCACTTCAGTCTATTCTTCATTTGGGTTTTGGTTGCTGATCTTGTCTTTCTATGCCTTTTAGGCTTTCAATATCAGCAAATGCGATATTTTGGTATTCGTTCCTGCTAATATATTTTGAGATGTTTACAAGACATTCTTTTGAATGTTCAGTCTGGAGCAGCATAGACTAGAAAAGAATAGAACTTTATTTTTCCCCTTACTCTGGGAATTCAGAATTGCCCGATGGCAATAACTCATATAGGCAAGGTCCTATAAAATGTACATTTTAAATAAATTGCTTAAGCAAGAGTATAATTTTTGTGAAAGTGGTAACATTGATATGTTCTTGACAGAAGTTCTGGATACAACTTGTGAGTAAATGTTAGTTTGCAGAGCGACATCCAACGAGCTAACCACCATTCAGTCTGCAGTCTGTAAAGTTCCAGTCGTCTTTTAAAGTGACCCTCACAGCTTTTGTTAACAGACATGTTTTCTGTGTAAGCCTTTTATTTGCTGGGCGAAAAAAAAATATTGTAACAAATAAAATTTCTCCATACTGCGAAGACAGGTTTTCTTAAACGTTAATGCTACCTAAACCTAATTAGATCGCAAAGGACCCGGTACTGCTTCCTCCTGTCTGTCTAAGATGTCATGAATTTGACACAAGGTAACAATTCCAAACATTTGTAAGGGAGTGAATGACTGTAGATAAATCTTAGTCGTACCAGAGAATACCTGAAGCAATGTGAGAAATTGAGGCATTCGAAACACCCCGGTGTTGTCTGTTTCCTATGTTTGTTAATAGACCATGATTTAATTTGGCTTTTGTCTAATCCATCAGATTACTCAGATTAAGTGTTGAATGAGCATCAGTCAGACTGGAAAGTGTTTCATAAGACCTTTGAAATAATGGGTAGCAATTGTGAAAAGAACGCTCTCAACTGGAGTGTCTGGTAGTGTTATTATAAGTCAAAACTAAAATACATAACAGTGTGAAGAGTTCTGCTGAAATTTGTTGAAATGTAACTTGTAAACTAATTTGCATAATTGTATTTTTCCTTCCAGCAAGACAAGTTTTCCATGTTAATTAGTAAAAGAGATTTACGGTTACGGAACATTATGAAATTACTATTATGTAACTTTTTACAAATGGGTTTCAAAAGGCTGCACTTCTGTACAGTAAGCTAAAGAGTGAGACAAAAGTATTACTGAGGAAGTGTGTGTGTGTGTCACCGCAGCAGACCCACACAAACACAACCACATCCCCAACTCAAGTCAAACTCATGGCATAACAAACCAGCACAACGCACCGGACCCTCACTAATACCGGCCACAGAAACCACAACACCGCACCTGACCGTCACTTCCTGGCTCACATCAATATCTTACTAAAGCGCAAAAAACAGCACTTCTGACCCACACAAGGCCCAACAGGCACATACATATATGCTATATATCTCATTTGTTACAGATGGCATGGAATAATAAAGGAAAACTACACAGACCTGTTTAAAGTGGACTCTCCTGCCAGCTCCCAGACTCCGGCTCTCTGTCTGTCACATCCAGAGCAGGAGGTGAAGTGACATTTGATTCATTTTCTACTCTTTTTGGAAAACATTTTGACGAAGTTTGGCTGCTTAAAAGTCGGTTTAGTCATGTTTAGTTTGCTTCACTGCACAGTTACATTTAGTTAAAGGAAAAGCACCAGCTGGCAAATAAAAAAAAAGTAAACTAATCAGTTACCATTTTTGTCTTGGATGTACATGCACCCACAGGCACATAGAGGACATTCTTACACAAAAGGGAATCTTAATTAATTTTTTTTTTAATAGTAAAGAGGAGAAAAAAAAATTTTTTTTTAAAAGAAAAACATTTATAGAAAAGTGCTGCCTATGTTTATATTTTTCTTTTCAAAGTAAGTGAGTGTGTCTTGCATTCAGGTCTGTTCATTAGTCCAGACATTACAATGGAACCAGTTTGTTCCAGAGAAAGTAGTTCCAGCGGTGGGAACTGGTGCAGTAGAACCAGTTTAGCACTGAAACTAGCGTAGTAAACAAACAAAAAAAAAAATTCCCCCATCCAGAGAAACACACAAGGAGTCCCACCCCCTGAGGTAACATCTTGTGCAAACACACTGCTGATTAAAAACAGGCCTGCAAGCATGGCTGCTGCCAGGAGGAACAGGGCAAACAGAGCTGGTACATCAGGAGGCCGGATCCTGAACACAGTAGAAGAGCAGAGCCAAACAAAGCTTCCTGTCATGTTTATGCCTCGGTTCACAGCACCTCAGAGCTGCATGGGCTTCAACAATGGCACTTCTGATGTGCAGTCTCAGATTCCTGATAATTCGTCATGTTTTGAAATATCTGTTTTTCTGCTGCTTTCACCTCAGAACAAAGAAGGTGAAAGGAATTTTGTTTGTGGAGTCCAAAGCATAAAACACCATTCAGTGTTGGCCGTACAAATTCCAATAACAACATTCTTCAAAAAATTGTTCAAAAATATTTTAGCAACAAGTAAAAAAAAAAAAAAAAAAAGAGTTGTTTTGTTGTTCTCAAGGCTGTGAGCACAACAAGCTTCCCTCCACTTATATTTCATTAAGGTGGAAGCAGAATGGTAGTCTGAGCTCAAACTCTGCAGCACCGCGCGTCCTGCCTGATCCACTTGGAGGTGGACAGTCTTGGGTTTCTGTTCACTTGAGCCATGAAAACGTGTCCTTGCATCCCTGATAAACATTTATTCAAGTCAAGTCAAAGTTTATTTATGTAGCACATTTACAACAACCTCAACTGACCAAAGTGCTTCACAATCACAACATCACAGATAGAGAAATGAAGAAACTGAAAATAAATTTAAGCTTAGTAAAAAATACTAGGACAATTTAAAAAATTTGCAGAAAATACCAAAAATTTCAATTTCAATTTCAATTTTGCACAAAAGCAAACAACAAATAATTTATTTTTGTATAATTCAAAATTAATCCAGGCAGCCCTGGGTTAATAGTAATTAATAAACCAGTAAACAAAATCTGAATCATTATTTGTAGCTCAAAGTTTGCTATATTGCAGCAGTATTTTGTAAAGATATAACACTATTGAAAATATATTTACAGTGAAACTGAAATGTATGAAAACAGTGTTGAAGCTAACTTTTTATGCTGCAGGTGAAACTGTTAAATAAACAGCAAGCAGGATATTTTTATCCATAATATTTCTAAACTCTTCAAAGAAAACTGTTATCTGTCTGTCTACCTTTAATGTCCACTTGTTCCATGCCTCCCTTCCCTCGGCTTACTTGTTTTCCATATTTGTTCTGTCTGTCTATCTGTCTGTCTGTCAGATTATCAGCAGTCCTCATTTAGCACATCCACTGAGCCAGACATACTATGTTTGCTTTCACGCCCTTCTGTCAAGCCATAGCTTAAGAAAATCACCTTTGCCCAATACCCTTCCAACGCCCCCTTTTGTCAGCAGTACAAAGTTGATTTTATTTCCCCAACATCCCACTGATCTCTTTCAAAAACAACCCTGGATAGAAGAGGGAGGGGACACAGAGGTGTCAGCCAGCCGGTCGAACAACCAGGCAGCCAGTTCACCAGCCAAACAAGGCTCTTTTTCTTTGGTTGTCTGTAATGCCCATCTGCTGGAAGCAGCATTATATGCAATATCCAATTCAATCCCTTCCCTCAACCTTCCCGAAAGCTTTCAGTCACATTTTAGCACACAAAAGCTGCTGCTCCGTCCTTTGTAGCCTGAGCTCCTTTTAAGAAGGTGAAGGTGTGGAGGTGAATCAATAGTGTCCTGGCTCTCAATCTCTCTTGCCTGCTACAGAGGGATTTTTAGGTTGGGAGGGAGAAGGAGGAAAGTGGAAGGAGGTGGGATGGTTTTGTCATTCATAAGCTTTGCTGACAAATCCTTGACATCATTTGGCGGATTGTATCGATAAATTGTTCCCTGGGCTGCGGAAGACGAATCAAAATGATTTGCCGAGCATTTTGTCGTGGTGTGGAGGGGGGTGACTGTAGTGGGGGTAGGAGGGTGGGTCACCAGGTTTGCTGTGGGTGAAAGATTGAGGATGGTGTCCAGAACAAAGATGATGCTGCCAGCCACAGCTGTGACATTGGCAACTAAAGGTGTCTGCGATGCAAAGTTGTTCAAAGTTCATCTAAAGACGAGGAGTGTGTGTTAGTGGTGACTCACCAGAGTCCAAGCTGCAGCTGTTCCTGGCATTCAACACTTCAGTAAAAACCTGCCTAACACATTCAGGTTATCGTCACAAACCAGAGACAAATCTGAAATCTTGAACTGTCTTCTAGCATCAAGTGACACTTAGTGGCCTTAAACACATCCAAATGTATGCAGACTTTCACATGCGACCCAAAGTACATTCATCTCTTATAAATATGCCTCCTCACACAGATCTGTGTTTATGTATTCTTGGTTGGAGCTGATCCGGAGGGAAGAAAAGACCTGGATTTCCTGCCTGCTGTTTAGACAGTTGTTGGCTTAAGCATTGAATGGCAAATCTCTTAATCTGCCCCTCTTAATAAGAAAAACATGAGACTGTCTGATAATTTCACACACATTTCCATCTGTTTTAAGACATAGAAAATCATTCAACACCACTGGTATATGGGATTGGGTAACTAAACATTGAAGAAAACATATGCTCTTGTTAGTTTCTGGCATAAAAAGTGGACGTTCTTCTGTTGTGCTGTAGAATTAGATGGTCACAATGTTTCAGTGTTTCACAGATAAGTTGTTTGGTTGAGGGAAGGTGGCTTGTCATATGACTTAGCTTGATCCATGTTTGGGAGCTGTGAACGGTAAAATATGTATCTGTTCAGACAACTAGATAATTCTGGTAATGTCATTATTGCTTAATATTAAAGTTGTCAAATAGCACAACTCACTACTCACCCAACAAGTTGACTGCCATGTAATGCTTCTTTTGATCCTAAATAGTTGACCCAACCTGAAACTAAATGATTGTATTCTCCAGGCTTTTGAAAGCTTTTTTTTGGCTCGTATAATATGAGGTCTGCAGCACCAGATACATAGTTATGTGAATCGACTTGATGCCGGGTAAATTCTCAAGATTATATGAGAAGTCTTTTTTTACCGAGATAATACAGATCATTTCTTAAATATACACATTTTTTTTCGCGATGCCTCATCTGTTTCAGTCTATTTAGGGCATTAGCGTACTCGTTGTGATCAATTTTGCTTTGTTTTGAAGCAGAGAAATCCACTTGGCGACCTCCATCTGAATTTCGCACGTCATGCGGGTCATGTCTGAAACCCAGCAATACAGCTTAGAGAAGCAATAATGAGAGCTATTTCTTTATGAAAATTATTTTTTTAATGATCACAATATTTATGTTTAAACAGAATCTGAATTATTATTAAATCCAGTACTTAATAAGATCAGGAGCTAACATGTTAATAATAACATGCGTCATAAATATTCATGATACCAGCAACTACATCAAGACAATGGTTTAAAAAGGAACTGAACATTGAAAATACCATTTCTTAAACAGATTGACTTGTAAGAGTCTCTGAAGTTTCCACTGTTTTAAAGGAAACAGTTTTATGTATTAAGATTTATTTTTCCTTTTACCTCACAGAAATCTGAGGATTTGAAACAGAAAATAATCTGGAGAACCTTCAGGTTCCAACCCCTAGACACAGCCTCATCAAAACATTCTAAAAGCCTTACTTTGGCCAGCCATATTGTGTCACCTCTCAGTAAACCTGACCTGGGGTCCCTCCATCATTTCCCCAAACTGATGGGTAATGTTTGCACAACAGCTGTTTGAACCAGCTCTACGGTATTTCTCTGAAATGAAGGCAGTATGTATGGCCCAGAACATTGAATGATTTTCCACTCTTGATTGTGCTGTCAAAAAGGATAAGAAGTAAAAGCACGGCTGAAGAAAGTCATTAAGCGAAGATGCTTCCTTTAGAGGGGTGAAGAAATCTAGACAAAGCTTTGCTGGTACTGTATGGTGAACAAAAACATTTATATGCAAGGATCTTAAAGTGTGTGTTCAGAGGTTTGAGGTCAAGATTTTGGGTATCCTTTCACATGCTTCTCATAGCAAAGGCTCTAAAGTTTCCATCTGTAATTGTTCTTTGGGCTGCTGTACAAAGATGTCTATCACCACGACTGTGATGAAAACTAAATAAATCTACAAAGAGGCGGAAACTACAAAATAACTGACGTGGTGAAATTGGTGGAGCCTTGTGAAAGCAAGAGTTTCTGCACCATGAAAGGCAGAGAGGAAAGAATCAAAGCAACACTCCCGGTATGTCTTTGATAAGGGAATAACATAACTTGATATAAAGCTCAAAATGTCAATTTGACATAATATCTACCCACAACCCTTTAAAAGTTGGAATAAAATGTTAAGCGATAACTTTGTATTTTCTGAATAAAACAAGGGCTATAATGAAAATACCAAATTAAATATTGCTTACCAACACATCATCCATTCAGAATAGCCAAAGTGGGGTTATAAAAGAGGTCTCAGAACTGGTCTAAGTGAGGAGCCATTGGGAGCTGATAGAGCCAAAAGAGACGAGCTGGACTCCTGGTCTCCGCTGGCTACCTCAGCAAAAATATCCACCCTGCTTTTCTCATTCCACCTCATTGTATTTCATTGTACTTGAATTACCCTGAGAAAACAAAATCACACAAAGGCAGTCTCAATATTATGCTTGATTTAAGTGTTAAACTACAAATTCCTAGTCATGCAAAAGGTCCAGGGTGAGAATATAAGTGAAATTTTTCCAAATCATTTAAATTTATGATCTAAACAGAATTGTTATCATTTTCTGCTTTGTGTCTATTATGTGCATCTCAGAACTAATAGAATTTCCCTGTTAAACAAAAAAAAAATCCAAATGATTTTTTTCCCCTTCAAAAATAATGACAATATTACAGTATGAGTGGCAGAAACCTTCTGGCCAAGGTCAGAGATACTGGAGGAGTGGATAAGGAGATCATCAAAGGGTGTGTGTGTGTGCGTGGGGTGTGTGTGTGTGTGTGTTGGGGGGTAGACTGCTCAGCCTCCTCACCCGCACCCCATTGTTGTGCCCTCTATCCTCTTGTGCATTCAACTGCAATTCCACTTCAATTTTTATCAACCTTCTGCTTACCTCAAGGAGATAGGATTCAAACCCTGACACGAATTAGCCCCAAAGATTGACTTGATACAGCCACACCCAGGGGGCACGCTACAATAAAGAAGGCCCAATTTTTTTCCTCCTTCCTGCTTCCCCTGACTTTCATTGCAGCTTTTTTCCTCCTGCTTCAATTTTTCCCCTCTGTAATATGCATATTTCTGCCTCTGCTCCTTTGCAGACAACCCCGGCTCTGTCCATCTTCTGCCTCATCTTGATTTTTTTTTTGTTTCTCCGTCAGACTTCTTTCGGTCTGTCTGCCAGCTGTCGGAGTGACTCTGCACCTTCTGTCTCAGTGTGATGGACAGCAGCGCAGCTTCTGATGGAGTCATTTGCTTAGGAAAACAGATTGGCATCACAAAGTAAGAGACTTATGTGTTGCCAAGTGATTGCATGACGAAGAGGTTGGAAAGCAGGGAGGGCATTTAATTTTCACTCATTACAGAGTTCCAATGCAGACAGATCTCTGGTTAAGAGGTCATCAGAAAAGTCACAACAAGTCAGAGGATACAGAAAAACTGGCAAAAAATCATTTACAAATCTGAGCCTTCTTATGTTGAGTGGTTTAATTACCTCCCATGGTGAGCAAAGATTCAACAACAAGGTCTCACTTTTAAAACTGAGCTGGTCTCTTCAAAAACATTTTTTTACAGATTTACACTGACACTGCTTTAAAGCATGTACATTTAGATTTTAACACTATTTCAGCTCGTGTTATTTTAGCAAGAGTACTTGAAATTTAAAAAAACACAAAGTTTGTCCCCAAATGTAAATATTTATATATACATGAAATAAAAATAAACTCCAAACATCTACTTTTCCATAGAGTGTACTGTATTCAATTTGTTAAAGTAACTTTGACGTATAACTTTGTCCTTGTTTTTACATTATGTACAATTGAAACCAGATATTTACATACAAAGCATTGAAAACCATTTTTATTTCAAATTTTTTATTTTTGTTTCTTTAATTTATTTTTCTTCAGTATCTTCAAACGTATAGGTTTACATAATATATATTCCTTTAATATTTGTTAGAAATGACCTCTTAAAGTGTATGACCTGAATCAAACATTTTGACAGCCTGCTGACATGTTGACCCATTCTTCAGTCTACTTTGGTCTACATCATATTGTCTTAAATACAAGCCCAAACCTGCCATGAATTGGAAACAGCTGGATTACCAAAACCAAAACCAACACCTGCTTATGACTAGAAAAGAACTTCAGTTCATTTGACCAACTGTCATCCATATTTAGCATTTTTGAATACGTGAAACTTGTGCACACTGAACCCCAGGCCTGCGTAGTGCTGACAACACAATACATGACAAGTCCTATTAATGAGCATAGCCACCAACTCCAGCACACATTCATAACAAACACCCAGACACACCCACACACACACACACTGAAAAGAACAGCTTGCATATGGATGTCCAGCCAGCTAGTGATTCCTCACAGATAGTATTGATCTGAAATGCTAGCCTCATTCATTACAGGCTGACTAGTAGCAGATGAGCTGAGGCTTATTGCTGAGCAGGCCTTTCTGGTCTGCATAGAAAACCACAGGGGGAAATGTAGTGATCAAGCACAAGTGTTAAGGTGGCTCACGTCTCTTAGTCAGCACTATTATATATGACGTAACATTTTATTGTTGGAGAAATGTATATTTCATTATTAATACTGATTGATTACTTTAAAATCATTCGCTATAATTCTGTGTCAGCCATGTGAGGCATTTCATGATGAGATTTTAGCACCGGAACTTAGTTATTAATGTGAATTTGGTTTGTTTGCATTCCATCTACCAACTCCACTACCTAATTTTCCAAAACTCAAACAAACAAAAGACAACCGTTAGCCTATGTTTATGACGACTAAGTGTTTATCTGATGAAAAAAAAAAAAAAAAGCCAATAAAAACCCACTCTCTTGTGGGGTGGATATTTTTAATGTCATGTTTGCCCCAGGCTTACTGTGGAGTTAGGGGCTTATGTATGGTCAGGTCCAGATCATTTTTTTGGACAAATTGCACTGGTGCACCAAAAGCTTTTAAACCTCTTTTTTGTGTGTGTTGCACTTCTACAAAATGTCCTTGCATTCACCCCTTTTAACCTTTTAGCAGCATATTTAATTTATTTTTACTGACAGATTTTGTTTGGCGATTGATAAGTTTTGTTTATCCAAAAACTCAAATTTGTTGACTTTACATCTGACTTTTGAGGAACGTTAAGAAGCGTCACCAAGAGTTGTGAACACAGCAGGACATCATACTTCTGGTGGTTAAGCCCTCCTGTCCACTGACCCCGCTCCCTCTCCAGGCATCAACTGGGGTGAACAGCTCTGCATCTTTGACCCTCTTCTGGCCATAACGACAGCTAGGTTTATTAATAGTGAATCCTGGGACCCCACACCAGGGTTAGAGCATGATTTTGAAGGACTACTGGATACTTCACCCCAAAAAAGAAGAGGCCAAGTTTCTTCAGCTCTTTCCCCCTGACCAAGTTGCTAAGCCCAGGCCATCAGAGGACAGCCGGGTGAGGACGGAAGATGCAACGCCCCCACTAGCTCACAACATGCATCTGCAAGACTTGTGCAAAGGAGCTGTTGATAATTTGTGCATCCTCTGTCCCTCTGTACAGGCTCAGGCACCAGCTTCCCAGTAAGTGGGGAAACGATGCCCAAGGCAAGGAGAACCATCTGGCAGCTCATCCCATTCATTCCAGAGTGTTTGGAGGGAATCCCACATTGCTGGAAGAATCCTATTTCACCTGTGAACCCGGTCCAAGAAGGCTGTGCATTAGATTGTGAGGACATAAAAGCAAAAGGTAACAAGTCCCTGCCACCTGTGGAGCCCCTGGTTCCATTCCACCTGCATCTCACCCTTACCATGGTTGACTCAAGACCATTTCTTGTCTTGCAGAATAGTCTTACAACAGTCTGGGCCCTGAATGCCACCTGACTTCTGTCGACATACCAGGTGGAGCTGGAGCGTCAGGAGGCCCCAGGAGGCCCCAGCAACTGACAGTGAGACAGGATGTGCCATGTATCATCACTTGCCAATTACTGATGATTTATCATGATTTTATATATGGACAAATTAAAGATTAGTGTGAAAAGTCATGAGAATATAACTGCTGACATTAGTTAAAAACAGAAGCTCAGTGGTTGTATAAACTGTGATTTTGCATACTAAGTACCTCAGATGTATTGTCTCGTGAGATGTATCATGAGTAAAGACAATGGTAATTCTTCTGCATTATAACATTAGACTATACATGAAGTGAACATAAGTGACTATTCCACTAAAAGAGTTCCTTCTGGAGTAAGAGTACAGGTGACTTGTTTTATAAAGTCTATACTAGCTTCATGCTTCAGAAGAGCACATCCGAAAACTGAGGACAGCACACCAGGAGCCACACCATCAGTCAACTGTCTTGTTTGGAGCTTTTAACCCACTTTTGACATCCTGTTGACATTTGCAACAAACAAAATGCAAAGCTGTCCTTGAGTCTTGTATCAGAAGTCTTGAAAAGAATTCAGAACCACTGGACCAAGTCGATCATCTCGTCTTGATCCAGTGGTTCTGCCCAGTGGTTGTTTGATAGAAAATACAAGATGTTCACATCCACCACTCCAGCTTTGGTATTTTGATACACATCAGTCCTCATAGAACTATGCAATAACTGAATAAAGAAAGTCTGTAAATGAACATTTTTGGTATAATTTTTCATGAATCAGACATGGTCTTGAGAATCAATCAATTTGGAGAAAGTTTCAAATTATAATTAAATTTTTTGTGCATCCCATCCCAGGACTTTTGAGATAGATACATTGATTGTTGCAATATTGAGGAACTAAATTGCCAAAAATAATTAAATACTAAAAAAAGACAAAAAGATGCAATTAGTCAGCCAGCTTACCTTAGCTGCACCTCTTGTATTCAAACAATGGAGTCATGGAGGGTGTATTCACATCACAGTGATTAAGTGATTAATCTCAACATGTCATGTGTGCTGTCGGTAAAAGCAGATCGTCAGAATCCTCGGTGACTCTCAGATAGACAATAGCAGACGGTGCCTCCAGCTTCCAGCTGCATTTCCCCACAGAGCCGGCCACAATGCCGGGCCGAGGGTCACAGAGAACTGCTCCAATTGGCAGAACCCAACCTAAAAGAGCTGCAACTTGGCATTTTGCTTCTAAATCCTTTTCTGTCCAGATTCTAGTGAGGGGTGTGGGGGAAGTTAATTATGAAATAAAAAAAAATTTCATTTTGAGACATAAAAGAAGAGATTGGATAGACAGAAGGGATGAGAAGGGGGAGCTGAGGAGGCGAGTCTAACCAAGCCAGCAAATGTGCCCTCATGCCAGGGAGTCAATTTGAGGAAAGCCGTACAATGTGACATCATTTACTCAGAAAAGCCTAATTTGTCAGCATTAATATTTCACTCCCAGCATTGCCTGTCACAGTGTGCCAAAGATGACTGATCAATGTATGAAATGGCTGCAGCTAATTTATTGAATATTTATGTGCAATGTCATGTGCAGGTCTGAGGCGAAATTGTTTCCACCAGTCCAGGAACTTTCCAGAGAAAATCTAATTTTGGCTTCGATTACTATTACTAGAGTGAGAAATATACTTTTTGTCATCTGGTTAAAAGCACAAATTTACTTTTGACTGCAGATTTAGTTAGACACACAAGCCACTTTATTAGGTACACCTGTTTACTTGGCGTCATGTGCACCGTTTTAGATTTCCCAGAGGACAGCGACACAGGTTGGCATCTAGGCAGTAATATGTGCTGAAGATGATGAGGAGGTTAAAACTGAGGATTAAAATGAAAAAGGAAAGGAGAGAGATTGTCTCAGTAGTTCGGAAAATAGTGATTTCCTGAAATTTTCAAACACAGTCATCTCATACTATCAACACCACCACCACTTACTCTCTCTCTCCAGTCAGTTCCGGTCTATTGTTCCAGTTCTCACTCTCTGTATTTAAACTCTTCTTCTCCTCTCACTCCTTGCTGGATCCTCATGTTATGCTCCATTTTCCTCCACATAACTGGGTCCTGGTTTTGTTCCTGCTCCTTGTGGCCTCCTTATCGTTATTGTTTGATTTTCATTCAGTTATCCACCATGAACTCACTGCCTCTGCCTCTCTGCGTTTGAGTCCATCATCACCACACCTCACCTTGACAGGTTTCAGTCAGGAGAGAGATTCCACAACAAATATTTATATACCATAGCATAGTGTTTGACCCCAAAACGTTGCTGAAGAACACCAAAACAACAGTGTCCACAGTAGTACACGGTGGTGACCGTACAGTGCTTTGGGTTTTGTTTTTATTAAGGTGGATGAAATTCTAAACTATTTGAAATGTTAGTAATTTTTTAACCCAAACCCTCTGATGTCTGCTGGACAGATAAAGTTGAAGATGGATGTAATGAGTTAATAAGAGGAAATAACATTTTGGGATGGTGTGGCTAGTATCCAGAACAAAATTCAACGGAAATATGCGGAGTGACATCAAAAGCATGTGGCTAACAGATGTCCCACAAACTGAGAGATTTGTCAAACTTGTGGAGGGGAGAGCGAACAAATACTGTCAAATAAAGATGTTGGGATACTGAGACTTACCAAAAAAGACTGAATGGGGAAACTGAGTCAAACGGTGATGGAAAAAAGTATTAATTCCTAGTATTTATTTGTTTGTTTGTTTTTCCTGTGGCATTTTTAAGTTTTTTTTCTCCGCAGGTTTTGACTTTTTTACAGTGTAGTTTTTGTACATCACAAAAATATAGTGTTCAGAGCTGCGGTATGTTGTTGCATGAAGATGTTTGCAGATATAATGGAAACTGTGAAATGAGAGGACAGCAAAATTTTATTAATCCAATTTTTCCTTCAGGTTTAAGAAGAGTTTTGCATTAGAAAAATATTAATATTAACTAATGAGGGAAAGCCTGTAGAATAAATTATTTAACCTGGAAGCCCAAAAGCTGAATCATATATATATATTATTTTGTGGATTTGTGGAATTTCTATTCAACAAGGACAGCGGCTCATCTCAACATGCCTCCTGACCAGGGATCCATGATTAAGTCCTTTCCCAGCATGCTGTTGGTGAGCCAGCAGGTCGCCAGGTGACCAATTCTACCACCATACAATCTGAAGTGCAAATCTCTTTCTTGCACCTCAGTTAGCATGAGCCCCTCCAGTCCTTTCATTATAGCAGCACTAATTACAAATTCTTAAACCAGTGCCAGACATTATAACATGACAGTGCTGTGAGCATATGGCATAATATCCTATTAATGAACACTCTAAATTCAAACTCAGGTCAGCGCTACCACCCCTGTGAATGTGTCACTGATCCAATAGACGCAGAGGTGGGGTGGAGGTAGGCTGTGGGTTGGGTGGAGGAGGAGAAAGTGACCTTCTTCTAAAATGCACAGACTCATTTAGAGAGAGAAGGTTGCCCCCAGGGCCTTCTCATTGTTTTACTTGTTTAATTTTTTGCCAGCAATTATTGATATAATATTTTGATGGAGGCAGAAAAGGGGAGTCACTGGAAAGAGCCCAGAAAAAGGAGGATTGAGTTTTTCTATCACAATTTTTTGTTTTCTTCCTCCAAGCCTTCCTGCTCTTGCAGTTATTTCATTTTGTATTTATTGCTTATATTTTTTTGTTCCTTGTTTCCTGCATGCAAGTCAGTGTCTAACAGTGAGGACCAGCTAATGGTGGGAATTACTTGTGTCGTTCATTAACGATTTGTTCAAATGAATGAATCATTTAAGTGAACTAATTGAAGTAAATCACTTCATTAACTGATTTGTTCATTTCTTAGTTCAGATGTCATTGTGAGCATGTTGTTCGGCAGGAACTTCAATATTTTGTGTGTCAGAATTTATGATAAATATTCATAAATTTATAAATTTATGACAGCACCACCGCGCTGTGTCATAAATTGTGACAGGAACTTCAAATTGTCTCACAATTTATGACACACAAAATTGTTTTCAACACGTAAACATCACATACATTACATGTTATTTACATGTTGTATGTGTGTCAAAGTTGCGTCAAACTAACATGAAACATTCACAGGTAAATATCCTGGAGGGGTTCCCAGTATGTGAGTGACACTTGATTCAACCTAATCTCTGAGACAAAACACAACATTAGCCATTAGCTTGGAGGAACAGAACGAGGAACACACTGTGCTGGAGAGGCGCCATGTCATAGTGAGTCACACTGTACGTGGTTTGTACCGGGAGAGGCTCTGTTTTGATCTGCACTAATTCATTTGGTGAACGGATCATTTTAATTTTCTGATTCAAATGAACTGCCATCCCCGTCACTAAAGTGAAGTTAGTTATGCTGTTTCCATTGCAGAGAAACAAGCTTTAAGCATCTTGCTGGCTCAGTGCAGCAAACATTTTAATATACAGCAGGAAGGAATGTCCCATCCATTCTCTGTTCAAATGTAAGACCATGTGTTTGCAATAGGCTCCTCACCCTGAAACAGAGCTAAGATGGGATTTGAAGCAGCTCTGTACCAGCTCTATGTGCACTTCAACTAAAAATTTGAACTGCAGTTGAAATCCTGTGTTTCACTTGTATTTGAAGCAAAAGTGAAGTTAGAATATCTATATACTGTTGAGGAGCTTCAGGGGCTCATTGGATTACACAGGGACTATTTTGTCTGCTTCTCCCTCAGGGACGGTTCAGTCCCTGCAGGCCCTGGAGCTGGACCCCAGCGGCTGGCCCCTGCCAAGCACAGCAGAGCTGCATGTTTGTTTAAAAACCAGACTTAATCCTCCGCAGCAGCTGTCACAGATCAGGTTGCAGATCAGCGCTGAGGGCGACGTGCTGGGGTCTGGGGAGGGCTGCAGCAGGTGCAGACGTAATGACGAGTGAAATTATGAAGAAGCTTATATTGAACAAGTCAGGTGCTGAGGAGCCATTCTGGTTGAGATGACAGTAAGAAGAACTGTGATGAAGAGATGCACACAAAGTCCCCACATACACCCTAACATCAAAATTACATCAGTTCTTTTGCAACTGTAACACAATATTAGTGAGGGCATTTGACTTTGAGAAAACAGCATAAAACACGCAATCATTGATTGAGGAACACTTTCAAAGTCCCAGTCTAGCCGGGTTCTGGATCTGCTGGAGGTTTCTTCCTGTTAAAGAGGACGTTTACTTTCTGCTGTCACTGCCGGTCCAAGAGGAGTTAATGCTGCAAGTGAGCAACTCAGTGATATCTGCTGGATTTTCTTACAAACATTTTTAATAACTTGACTATTGTTTAAAAGCTCGGACCAGATTGGAATTTATAATGGAGTTGATTGAAATGACAATCTTTGTCAAGTGCCTGAAGACTAATTTTTGTGACTTGGTTGCGATATATAAACAAACTGAAGTGAAATGTAATTTACTCCTGATCAAATTTTTAAAACAAGGGAAAAGTTACAAGTATTCAGTTTTCACACTGCTGAATTGTAACAATATTTTAGGTTGAAGTTCATGCAGAAAGAACAATCAAGATCTTTGACTGGAGGTCTGAAAAATTTGCTAACATTGAATCTGTGGTTGAAAAACAAGATAATTTAAAATGTGTGTGAAACTCCGGGTAAAAACGAAACTTCTGTCATGTCATTGCTTGCCAAGATGCACACAAAAAGGGATCAACATTGTGGAAAATATGGGAAGTCTGAGAGACTGAGGGGATAGACAGGAGGATGCTGTCATAGAGACAAATACTGTAAAACAAAGAGAGAAACCTGCAAATGAAGAGTGCAGCAATGCTGGCGGACACCGACATCTTTTAGCTGGCACACCAACATGCCAAGTTGTAGGATTTACCCTGAAGCCCTTGGGTTTACTGCTGAAAAGACTTTTGGCTTGAGGGGCCCCATGGCTGGCTGCAGACACGGTCCCATTGTCTTAGTTCCTGGAGAGGGGAAATGCTGGAAGAACTCGGAGAAAACAAGAAGAAGACAAATAGGAGAAGGAAGCGGAGGAGGCCAGAGGGAGAACAGCAAGTGATTCCAGGGAGTTGGGCCAACAAAGAGGAGAGCCACATGCTGTCGTACTCCTATAACATTAAAGGAATTTACACGCATATATTTTTCAGTCACGTTTAATAATATCACCAGTTATTATTATGTGCAAATATTTCTAGTACATTAGTTATGAACCATGTAATAAATGTGGAAAATCCTCCTAAATTGATAGCAGTCTGAGCATTGTATGAAACATTTAAAAACTGCTTCAGTTTAACTTGATATTGTGTTTGTACTGCAGTACACATTCAAGGAGGAATGAAAATCCTTTGTCATCATAATACTGTATATTTTACAATAACCAACATGTACGTATTTCAGAAAGAAACAGAATGTATAGAATAATTCAGAGGGTTTATATTTAAGATCAATGAGATAAAAAAAAAAAAAAAAAACTTTAACCCAGAAGTGAATATGATAGTGTTGAATATATTGTTTGTTTTACTCACATTTAAAATGCTGAACATGCATTTCAGGTCGTGAGTTTGTTTGTGGGTTTTGGATTCATTCAATTTGATGTTAACTTGTATCTGAAAATGTTATCTTTGTCTTAACAGGAACAAATTTGTCTGAACTAGACAGACATTAGATATTATAGGATTTATGCAAATAAACATGAAGGATTTATGAGACGTTTGTTCTGAGGAAAATATTTCATTTAGAAATTGATATGTGAATTGTTTTGTTTATTTCCATAACTGTTGATTATGTCATGTGCTCAGTCTTCACTAAGTTAGAGTAATTAGTGGACAGTTTGCATTATGCCTCTGCTCATGGTGCATTTACTCTACCCTCTGATCCACCCAATCCCCCTATAATGTTTTATATTTATGAATAAAGTAAAAAAAATATAAAAAATGAATTGACTCACACGTGTTTATTAGTTGGAATTGGATCGATAAACAGTTCTCACTAAATGACTGCATCCAAATCTGCCTCAGAATTTCTTTGAGGTTGGGTCAGACTCCGGTCTTTACCCCATATCACTGTGACAGATTATTTTGTCCTGACTCGCCCTTTCAACAGAGTGCAACTAGTGCAGACTGATGTTGACTTGGTTGGGAAATGAGAGTAAAATCTAGAAAAAAAATCATGTAGCTCCAGTTTTAGCTGTGCGACATCCCTCTCTTAAACAGAGCTCAGGAACTCCTCAAGGGTTTGTGCTCAGTTCTTTACAAGAACAGTAATAATCTTGTGGGAATAATGAAACATAAAACGGCAGAGGGGGGAACAGTTTGTGAGATGCTGTGGAGGCAGCAACATATCTCAGCAGTTCAAAATTATTAAAAGTTGAATCAAGGACATTGAAAAAGTATCTTTTATTCTCTGGACAATTGCACTAAAGTTTCCACCAGAAAAACAAGTGTTTGTTCCCAAAATTCTGGTATTTCCAATATGTAGAAAAAAAAATGGGTAAGAATAATAACAGCCAATTCTTTGTGAAAACAAGCATACGTATATAAAACCAGGAAATGTAAAACAAAATGAAGAACTTTGTTGCATAGGAAAAACATTTTTAGTAAGCTGTATAATTTATTCAGAGTGGATATAATTTATCTTTATGCTTTCTTGTTTCCTCCTCTTTTTGGTTTACAACAACACAATATTTCCTATTTCTACGGCCTTGTGCAATATTCTTCCAAACACTCTGTTGTCAACAGCTACAGCAGCAGTGCAGAGCTCATAGGTGTGTACCGACCAGAAGCTGACCATGAATGAGACCTCATCTGCTGGGGCTGAGGAAAGCACATGGTCAAGTGGTCAACAAATGAAAATAGAAAATTGCTACCACTTGTTGAACCGCTTCAAGTAGATGCAGGGGATGGAGGTGGTCAGGTCATGATGGATGCCCCGTGTCCCCATTGTTGTTGATATGATCAAAAAATTCCAGGGGCAACCCCTCCCCTCGTTCTCCATTCTCCACCATAATAGACAAACAGATGTGCGCGGGTCGCCTGCAAGCGTGGAAAATTGCCTCTGCAAAATTGCCTTCGGAATGAGAAATTTTGTTTTTTTGTTCGATGAGTCCAATGAGGTATTTTTGTTTTTTTTGTCAGTTGTTAATATTTCCCTTCAAAATAACAGGAGATTTAACTTGTTTTGCAGTAAAACAAACAGGGAGTGGGTCGTTGTATTACTGGATATTCAACATTACCTAAATGTAACAGGATAGAAAGGATACAAACCTCTCAAAATCCATTTTACTCATGTCAGTGTTGGTAAGACAAATAAGATGATTATTATTATTGTTATTAACAATAATTCATTTAATTTTATAGAGCTTTTCCCAGAAGCCAAATAGGCTTTCCAGGAGTACAATACAAAAGGAAACAATGATACATGACAGAAAAACACACAAAAAAGGGCAGATTATACATTAAAAGTAAAAGACTGTTTTGGAGCAGGTACAGAATGGTTGGGGCAGTGAGATCCAGAGGGTGGAGGCAGAGATGGAAAAGGCTCCGTCTCCCAGGTTAGAGTTTGGTCCTTCAGGGACTTTATAAATCACAGCCGTATCTAAAGGTTTTTTGCACAAGGTCCCGCATCACGTTCTGCCCTCAACACGCCCACTTTCAACCATAAATGGCCGACGCAAAGCACCTCGGGAATGTTAGTGTTTGTTTAAATTGTGGAGTAGGACATGCAGCAGGTCTCAGTGCATCGGCCTCCTTAGGATAGATATTGATGATAGTTGGAAGAACACTTTACCAAATGAGCCTCAGCAATGAGCTGGAAAATGAACAATATTTTTTAGAGTAAGCCCAGATTCAGCACACAGAGGGCCAGAAGACATCTGCATGTTAATGTGTAAGCAAGGAAGCTGCATATGCATGAATTCCAGGCAATAATGTCTGAACAGTTTGATCATATTTTGATGTGCATGTCTTTATCAGCTGAACCTGGTAACCAATCATTTGTTAGATTTTGCAAAAGGCTAATGAAGCCAAAGCAATCGACATGTTTCATTTATTCTGATACAGAATATTCTTCATCTGAAAACTCTAATCTTTTACCTTTTCATAGAACAGTAAAAACACTCACCTGAATTTTTAAGGATATTTTGTTTTATACAGGCAGGGTCGATGAACAGATAAACTCAAATGGATCAATGCTTTGGGCGGAAGTAGACATGGTGTTGGATACTAAAGAACAAACAGGAAATGGGTAAACTCTGGACCGGGCATTTAGTTTAATGTTCCTGTTACCATCTGGATAGGCCAGTCTAATCCTCTAAAGAATAATGAATAATGCCCATCAAGCTTGGCATGGATTTAGTCTCTGGGCTTACTTGAGGTACTCCAAGTTTGTTATGTTGCTTTAAAGAATGCAGACATTACCACAAACAGAAAAGCTGCTGGATCCAGCAAAAGCCCAGCACAGCGAGTTTAGACTGGAGATAATGGCTGATGGAGAATTAAACACCAGACGTAATGTCCGGTATTAGAAAAAAAATATTTACACAAAAATTAAGCAATGATGCTTTTAATAATTAAAAAAAAATACTATAAGGAATTACAGATAAGAATCAAATGACTATGTCATGTACAATTAATTTCCATAGTTCATGAGGCGTCAAGCCTGGTTGAAAAGATCTGCTTTCAGAAGAGACTTAGAAACAGAGAATCCTGTCTAATTTCAGAGGGCAGATCATTACACAATTAGGGAGCTGCTACAGGAACAGCTGAAGTCAAAATGTAAAAGCAGCCAAAGACCAAAGAATAACGTTGCACTACTCCTCAACAAAACTTTCAAAGATTACAGGAATGTCTTGTAACTTTAAAACTGCAAAATGTTGAGTAAAAATTTTAAACATAGATTTTTAACCTTCAGCTTTGTGCATCTTTTTCCACTCAACATCCTTGTGTACTCTTTTCTTCTGTTCGTTTTGGAGTTTATTTTTGCTTGTGTTTGATAAATTTCGCCAAACTTTTTTATTTTTCTGTGTTCATTATTTTTACAAACGTGTTGCATAGTAATTATTTCCTGTGTGTTTAGGTTCTTAGCTGATCCTTGTGTTCTGTTTCTTGTGCTTTTGAATTGATTTCTCTCAGACTGTTGCCAGGATTTTTCCTTTTTGGCTCTCAGTATTTTGGCCCTAATTCATCCAAATAAAGCATTAAAGCCTTAGAGATAACATCCCATTGCAGATTCCCATTACAATCTGCAATGGGAATCTGTTTTGTAAGATTCCCATTGCAGATTGTAAACTCCAGATAAATGTCAGCAGAATTGACAATTGTTTATTTATTTTGTATTTTTCCATTCAATTTTGAGCAGAGCGACATTAACTGTAAACAATATGCAGTTGTTATTCATTTAAAAAAACTTCTCATGCATTTATGTTTAGTTTATTACATCCTTCATATGACATGTCAGCATTGTGCATTCATGTGACTTTATTTGTGCCTTTTCCTTGGTGTATTATTCTATTTTTTCAGTACTAGCACCTGCTGTTCAGGTTGGTTCAGGATACATAATGCAGTAGGAGGAAAAGATCAGAATAAATGAAGTTGCTTTGATGATGAATTTGGAACATTTTTCTCCAACCCTCCGTAAGTGTACATTTTCCTAAAAACTGTTTTATTTTTATTTTTTTTAACCTTTCAAATATTTACTTCTATATGATCTTTAGTTTGAGAACATCATGTAAAAGTTCTGCTTGTCACATCAATTTATGCAGAGCCAATATCTCCCACTTTCTTTAACCCAGAGAAGTTGTGATCCGCATCATGAACACTATTGTTTTCACCCTGCTTGCCACAGCCATGTCCTCCTCTGTGACGAGAGGAGAAACATTCCCTGTAAGAGCTGCCCTCCTCCTGCTTTTTTCCTCTTTCCATCTTCCGCTTTCTCGCACACTCGCCTCCAATCCACCATTATTAGTGTCTCCAATACTCCAGAGGGCAAACAAACTTTTAAAAAATTCCCCATAACCCGCCAAGCATAGCCCATTTTCCTCTCCATGCAATTAACTGCACCAACATTTACAATAATATGATTACAGACACTTTGAAAAAGTCATGGGGGGAACGTAGGGCATATTAGGTATCAGCAAGGGGTTGATCATAATGGTTGCGTTTCCTGGAGACTCACATTTTCTTTTCCACACTATAGTGAGAACCACTAAATTCTACCCAGGCAGTAAAAACCAATGCACTGGAACCATGATAACAAACACAGGCAACCACTTTCTTTCTCATCACTATCTTTTTTTTTTTCTTCCATTATTTTGTGGCCTATTTTTTTTCTTCCTCTGTACCCAGCCGTGCATTCTGTCCCTGATACAACCCTTTAATTAATTAAGTCTTTCATGGCCATGTAATTAGGAACATTAGCAAGTCATAAACTTGCCACAAGTCTTAAAATAATGTGCTGGCCCTCGGCAATTTGTTTGTAATTCCCTTTTCATGATACAACAGCCCCATAGGGCCCCATAGATCTTCCAAGAGTCCCCACTGTGCCCTGCTTGCAGCCATGACAGGCTGGATAAGACGGGGGCTTGTTGAGGGCCACTCTAATCCAGCCTGAGAGGGGGATCAAATGTTACCCAGGCTGGCTGAAATTCCTGCTGCTGCTATTACAAGAGTACTTAGGTGTTTTACCACCTTGCAGGTTCAGAGTCAGGGCTTGGTTTGTATGGTTTCTGTTTCAGCTACCAGGCGTACTATCTGTAGAACAGAGAAAAAAGTACTAGATCAACAGTCTTTGCAAGAGATCAAATAAATGCTTTAATTCAAGGGATCGGGCGGGGCTACAACAAAACACAACCAATTAACACCCTGTCAGTGGTATGTTCAAATCTCACAACTATTTTATGACTAGTAATAGTCTGTAAACAGACAAAGATGATTATCTGGGAAAAAAAACTGCCTCCCTGCACCAACATGTCCTACAGATTTTGAGAGTAAACCAAAGGAAAAGTCAAAGATATACTAAAGAAGAGATATTTAATTTAGCATAATAACAATACAACAAATTACATTGGGTTACAAAACAATATTTTTGGAAATTGTCTATGTTTTTTCAACTGAATTAGTACTATTTTGCACTGTTGAATCCAAAGATGACATCCATTTTTCGCAATCAGGTCAGGTTTTTATTCTAATTTGATTTAGCAAAATCCGACTTTCTGACTAAATTGGTTGCATTTTTTGTGACATTCTCAGTTCATTTCCATTAACATTTCTCATCCAAAATGTTTTCTACCAGAGTGTATTAATTAAATGTTACAAACTTGGGTTTCTGTAAAGTGAATAATAAGCACTGATCAGGGTAAGTACATGTGAATTGAACATTACGTCTCCATCTCTTTCCTGTCCTGATGGAATCTCTCCTCCTGCTCGTCACTCATTGATCTCAAATTCTCAGGAAACCGATCCAGATGTGAGAACAAGTCAGGCATTTTTATACTCATGTTGCTCCATAGTTCAGAAAGTTGATCTGATTGAGCAAAACCAAAGTGATTTTTGGATCCAGCTCATCAAAATGACCCTAAAACAGTTGCAAAGCCCCAGACCAATTTTTGGCTGTTGATCAGTGTTATGTAATAGCTGCAGTGCTAATGTAGGTTTAGTCTGAGAAAAAAGATGAAACTTAACAGAAGAAGATTAGATAGCTCAAAGTGGATTGTAATGGTGCATTTCAGAGATCAATATTCATGAACTGTATCCTCTTATTCTTGCAGATTTGTGGGGGCATGGGAGCTGGTTTGATGCCTAACTCCACCGGTCAGTGGGTGGGGTGAACTCTGGACAGGTCACCAGGCCATTCATTACAAGACCAGAGATGAACAAAGTCTACAGAAAAAAATACATATAAAAAGAGAAATCACAAGATTTGGGAACAGGAGTAGTAAAGACACTGTGCTGGTGAGGTGATAATTTGAATTTTCCTACAAGTTCAGATGTTTTAGTGACAGAGGGGAGTTGAATAATGGTTAATAAAGAACAAAGGAGACAGGTGGAAATGGAGAACCATTATCTGTGTAAGGTAGGAGAGGGGCAGATGGTGATGATTTAAGAGTTTGACTTTGAAAAATGACATATCACACACAGAAACATTAGCGTTAGGAATATTATTAGATGGTTGTGACATCATGGTAACAGTCGCAAATAATCTCAAATCACAAATAGTATAGAACAGAGCGCATGAGGACAACTGTTCATTTAGAGCTCAAATAATTAATAATCTTATTCAATTATATTGTTAATCTAATATGACTCTTTTTTTCTGTAATAAGTAATGTGATGTGTTACTATTTCCAATCCAGCAATAAAAGTCAAGTTACTTACCCAATTCACTGTGCATCACGTCTCTTGCTATTTTTATGCATAGAAGGTCCAAAGGGGACAATACGACACACTCTCATACACACCAGCTTAAATGCCTACATAGTCTACTCTTCAATAAATTACACTAAATAATAAAGACAGGAAATCGACCTGTGTGATCCATGAGAGGAGGACAGAGATTCCCAGGCTCAGGTGGTTTATCTGAGACATCCAGAGGAGGAAAACGTGAACCAACAATGTTTGCTTCATTGCTACTCTTTTTGGCAAACATTTAGACTAGATTTAACTGTGTCACACTTCCCCAGTCTTAGCGCAATGCTCAGGAAGAGCGCAGCAGATGTCACAGTGTCAACTGTGAAGTGTTGAGGGTCTCCAATCAGCTCTGCAGTTCCTGAATCCACAAAAAAACGTAAAAACCATACGAACCAGGCAAAGGATGAAAAGCTCTGGAGATGTCTGCTCAACCCCTTAGGACTGCAGGAAGGTTAAAAGTCTGCCTTTTCATATTTAGCTGGCTTCGCATAGTCACAGCTTACAAAAAGAGCACCAAGCCACCAAATAAGCAAAAGTAAACCGTCCAATAACATTTAGGTTTAGGACGCATGTGACCGCCCACAAAGACACACATATAGAGGCTACATACAGGATATTTTGACAAAAAAGGCCATAAATTCAAACTGAAAGACTCTTCAACCTCACCTGCATCATCCAGTTGCTGCATCATGCGCTCCTACCGTAGCCTATCAGCATTGGACCACACCTCATCTCAGCCAATCATCAAACAAACCTCCCTTTAAAGGCCCCTCCATCCTTCACTCCATCTGCTCACCAGCCCAGCTTCAACCCACCTCCACTCTTTCTCCACCCTTGATCTCCTGGCTCCTTCAGGCTTCCATCCTCTCTTTGGCCTCCACCATCAGTGTCCAGGCCCTAGATGGAGGACATCTCTGATCCTCATCCTAGGGTGCTCATCAAAGCTTATTGCAATTCACTGCACCATCTTCTGCTGAGATCTGAGCACCAAATTCTTAATTCGTTCATGTCAAGTAAAACTTTCTAATTACATATTTTTCTTTGTGTGAGTCTCTCCACATTGAAATATATTGTAAGCCTGTCAATTAAATAATGTATATATTATTATCTCCCTTCATAATTAACTACATCAAATCTGAAGAAACATTTGGAGTTGCAGCTCAGCACAGTCAAAGTGACAGAGCAAACCCAACCAGGTGGTCCAAAGCTGAAAGCTGCAAATAAAATGCTAAAAGCAAGGTAATGGTGGCAACGGTGGTAGAAGTTTGCCACCAGTAATCGGTGGGTTGTTGGTTCAAGCCCCAAAAAACTGTTTGTCTCTGTCGTGTCCATAGGCAAGATGCTTCAACCCTTACCTGAAGGTGGTCAGAAACGCCCCTGGTTCCAGTGTGTAGCTGCTTCGCTACAATTCAATGTGTGAATGAGAATTTCATTGTAGTGTCTTTGCATGTCCAGAAAAGCACTATAAAAGTCTGATATAATTTAAAGAACCCACAGGAGAAGAGGAGCTTCAGATTAACTTTCTATAATGTCAGGAGTAAGTTTTTTTTTAACTACCTACTGTAGATTTAAAAGTAAATTTAGCTCCAGTTCAATTTTGTTTGACGCTGCAAGGTTTGTTTGATTTTATCTTAAATATTTGAGCAAAAACTTTACACAAATAAGCAAATGAATTCAACTGAAAAACACCAATCAAGTTATTTTTTCCCCTCATGCAGGTTTCATGTGTGTGTTCTGTGCTCATAAATGAGAAAGGGAGAGTCCTTTCAGTTCTTTTGTCCATGCTAGTCCACACAGAGGTTAACAGCATTGATGCCTGGGTGATTCCAGCTCAAGCACTCTCATCAGCAGCCTTATTCTCTCTGCCGGCTGCACCCTGACCTCCCAATAACCATACAGCATTGTTTCTATTTACTACTTGCCGGAGGTGGGGAGTGTGTGGGGGGGGGCAGAACAGGAGAAAGAGTGTGGTACAAAAAAAGATAGTTGTGGCTGCTATTGATTGGCTTCCACATGTATTGAAACCAGATATTGATTTTCTTTTTTTTTCCAAATGGGAAAAAGTGCATTGTCCAACTGAAGGAGATTTCTGTGGGGATTTGGGGAAAGAGGAGTTGAAATGAGCATCCGGTGCTTCGTTGTCTCCTGTGGATTGTGTATAGGGCTGTGGTAATTGAATTGAGCGAACAGGACCCTTCTTCGACTTGTGCTCTTCCAAGAGTTTCAAGCTGTTCAATGGATATCTGTAATATTTCAGTTGAGGTGACTTTAAGAAGCTCAGAAGTTTTGGGAGAAGCATTTAGACTCCGAGTTGTCGTCATGAATGGGATCCTGATATTTGTGCACAGTTCTGACTAAACTGGCTGAATAAAATGTTGCAGGTGGAGAAAGTCATCCACCCAACCTTAAGACTGACTGATGTGTTTCAATATTGGCATGAGCACTAAAACTAAACATTTTAGTGCTAATTTTTGTGATATTTTGCACAGGTGAGATGGGATGATCAACAGCCTTGGATTGGAAATGGGAAAACATTTGATGTCAGAGAGAGTAATTTGGGGCAGAATACAAAAGCAGAGACATAAAGAGATTTTGTATATTTTAGTTACTTTCTGCTTTTGAATTTTTTTCATAAACAAATAAAGCACACAAAATAAATGCTGAAATTTATCTCCCTAAACTTTGACAATATGGGAAAATGCAATATTTTCACAAAGGCAATTTTCAATAATCTATGATTCTGGGAGAATTTCGACAGCTGAGCTCAGTTTGTCCAACGGATTTAAGCTACATCCAACATTTTGATAGGTTCAAATGTCTTCATCTGTTTTTAGTCAATCCTTTTGCTAGAGAATGTGTTAAGCCTTAGTGTTTGTAGAACAAAAAGATCTATTCTTCTTAACATTATAGATGCTCAGAAATCTATTCGGATGCATATCTAAACGTAGACGTATACATGTACAAACCTTCCACTCTCACCAAAACTCTCTTGCAGGAGGCAGTGCCACTAAAATTCATCACATTCATCACCCATCACAACACAACTGTAGTACATATTTTGAGAGCTTGTTTTTAGCTGTGCATTAGTAGTGTTTCCTAGCCAACAGAAGTGAGCCTATCCTATTGTTTTTTGTATGTTTTTTCCTCTATGATAGTATTATTCTTGTCTGCTAAAATGTGAAAACTTTACCCTGATACTTTTTAGGACTTTTATTATGTATCTGGGTTGAAATCCCATTCAAATCTTATTGACAAAAGTAGCTAGTTTATTTGGAGCCTCCAGTGGGACATGGGGGACAGTTTTTCTTTTGCAAAACCTTGCAAAAGTATGGTGTTACGTTTTGCACATAAGTTAATGCTTTTATATCCTAAAGAAAAATATATGAATCTTCAGATATCTCACTAACGAGATATTAACAAACACAGAAAGACCTTACAAAGGCCTCATATTGTAGCAGAAAGATTTTTGGTATTCAAGGTGCTGCATGAATCCACAAGTACACCCCTACAAGAAAATACAAAACCTATTGCGAAGGAGTGTAAAAAGAATTGCATGAGAATGCAATGCTTTTGTGAGGTAACTCAAAGGAAAAAAATTCCCCCATGTCCTCCAGGGGGCTCTGTAAGTTTAAGACATTATTTCGGTTAGAATTTTTTTTCACTAGAGTGCGACAAAGTTTGCATTAGCTGAAACCAAAATGA
The DNA here is from genome assembly GCA_903066815.1 of Brachyrhaphis roseni. Classification (NCBI taxonomy): domain Eukaryota; kingdom Metazoa; phylum Chordata; class Actinopteri; order Cyprinodontiformes; family Poeciliidae; genus Brachyrhaphis; species Brachyrhaphis roseni. Next base: position 45,307 of record CAEFZY010040817.1, read on the forward strand.
ACTAAAAACCTAAAACACAAAAATAATTTTAAATGAAACTATTTATCTTTATTTTAGAAAATCGCATTGATGTTCTTTTTCTTCAAGTCAATTCAACATATCGTTGTACTTCTGTTTTTATCTTTGGTTGTAATACTCCGAGTCCACCTGAGCGTTGAGGCTTCACCATCCTCTTGACTGGTTTCTTACTTGATTACGTCATGATTTGCTCCACCCAGCTTCCTTTAGCTTCTATCAGCTACATAAAATGTTGCAGGTGGAGAAAATCATCCACCCAACTTTAAGATTGACTGATGTGTTTCAACATTGGCATTTTGTGATTGAGCTTGCTCTGCTGGTGGGGAGCTTAGAGGAGCTTGGCAGGGGTAGGATGGATGGGGATGGGAATTTAATAACACCCACAGGCAAAATGCATCACACTGGCCAAACCGTTCAGGACACAGAGCTGCCCTCCAAATTCTCAACTCAGTCAACATACGAAAAGCCTCGGCGTTGGCATGCTGACATGCTATGGGAAGTGGTGAGGGGAGAAGGCTGCGCCTTGGGTGTACTTGCTGGGGAACCTGTTGATAATTGCTGGCGGTTCTAGATTGTTTTAAATTTCAAAATATAATTAATAGAAAGTCTTTAAATAAAAATATGCAAATAACTAATTTAATATGTTTTACATGATTGTCAAAACTAAAATAAAATTTTGCTTGTACTTATGTTTTAAATACAACTTCAACATGTCATGAACCTCTTACACTGTGCTCACTTTAATTTAAAGTTCCTAAGCTAATTTTTTTTTTATAATCAGAGATTATATGCAGGAAATCTACTTAAATGCAAGTAGATTTCTCTTGAATCTTCTTGCATGCCTACAGTTGCCTTTAGTTTTGTTTCCATTTTTTTCTCCTGCTCTTCCATCCAACCCAGCTTACATGACCGCCACAATAAACCCAGTTCTGTGGTCACCTTGCAGATTTTTCTTAGTGATCGCAACAAGAACAGTGACAGCCTGCTTCTTATTCCATCCGTGTCAGACTGTTATCCCATTCTGTTTGCAATTAAGACCAAATTTAGAGCACCGAAGCCTGAAGGCAGGTGGGTGTTCATACATGAAAATTGTTGCCTAGTAACTGGAATTGAGAGGTGTGGGTCAGAAAGATGCACCTGAGCTGTAGGGGGCAGTCTAGGGAGGAACTGTGTTTTTTTTTTTTTTATATCGGTCTCTCTCTTTGTGTTATTACTTACATTTAACAATGTTTATCTGTACTTGTAATGGCCATTTATGAATAGCAACATAGACAAACTTGTCATTTCAGCTTGTCTTCTTTTTGCAGGGCCTCAACATGCAGGGCAGCAGACCTGCATGTTTTAGGTGTTTCCTAAAACATGCAGTTCCGGTGTTTCTCTGAGAAACACTGCTCTAAAACAAAACCCGGGTTTCAGACTATTAATGCACTTTTTTTCTGGTGAATTACATCTGTTTGACACTAATTTTTGCATTTGCACACTGGTTCTGTTTGGACTCTTCGTAGACTTTCACAGACAGATTTTTGAGATGTCACTGACTGGATGAACACAAACAGACACAATGATACTTCCAGTCAAAAGGTGGTGCCAAACACCCAGCAGACAAAGAACACAACAGCTCAGAAGACGTGTAGATGAAGAAGAACATTAACAATTCTTGCTTTTTAGAAATACGGTGTGGCAGGGGGAGGTATTGTTTTCTTGTATTTTTGTCTCATAAAGAACCATAAGGAAAAACACTCAATTTATTATTAGGAAACAATTCATTTGTATTCTGTTTTAATTTTCTTGTGTGGGGCTAAAACAGTCTGAATATTAACAAATGCACAGGATTCACAAATGAACAGAACATTTGTGAATCTCATTGTATGCATTCGTGAAAACAGAGACTATTATAGTTCCATAAAATCTTCATATTTTCTAAAGCCATGTTCAACATGATTAAAGTCAAAACGATTTATACTGGTCTCCATGATGTCATGTTACTTCAGGAGTGAAAGCTTTAAATGACTCTTTATTACATGTGAGTTGCAACAGACTGGCGACCTGTCCAGGGTGATGGATGGATGGATGGATGGATGGATGGATGGATGGATGGATGGATGGATGGATGGATGGATGACCACTAAATCTGTTAATAAATCTTGCAGTGTTTTTTCAGTGACAGCAAATATTAAGAAATCTTCAACATTTCTTTAGCTGTTGCTACTCACTCAGTCTCTGCATGTGTGTATGTGTGTGTGTGAGGAGGGGGGGTGCGTGCCACCTTCCAAACCAACTACCCTGTTGCTTTAAGTTGATGATTTTTGACCCAGGTGGACAAAAGTTTGCACATCACTCTTTTAAACTGTGTTTGTACTCTGAGACATGTAGAGTGATGATAGTGAAATTAAGAGGGTCAACCAGAACATCTAAAGTTATTATTGAATGCACAGCAATTCATTAACTTTATGGGACGCAGGGGGAGTGGTGGCATGTTGACAGATTTGTGGCACCAACCTCATGTGCTCAGAAAGACTCTGAACCCCTCAGTGACCATGGTGGGTAAATGTCTGATTGTGGCTTTAAAAATGAAATGTAAACTTGATAGTCAGTTATGAAAAAAACTGTCCTTTTGTATGTTTTGGATTATCACATGCATACAATTGAGGGATTTTGGCCATAACTATTTATACAGACTATAGCTAAGCAAACAGATCTTAACTATGTCACATTCTGCATTTTTGCTGAAATCAGCAGTCTTAAGTCCATATATTTTTTTGTACAACAAACATGCAGATGTCTTACATTCTCTCAATGCAAAACAAAATGCAAGAAATAACAAGTAATTCCAGCGACCCTGATCACCTATAGGCACAACAATTGGTACGCCATTTACAGACAAATACTATTCCACAATTGACATCATCTTCCATATTTGCATGTGCTTTGATGCTGAGAGTAGCAAATTGACTGAGAAAATAGCCATATTACTACACAGTGGGAGAGGGAGTGTGTCATGTGCTGCAAACAAAGGAAGACGGCAGCAATGGCCCTCACACTGAGAAAATGTCTCTGGGTTGGAGGGAGGGTGTTAGTGGTAGCACAGACTCAGAGAACGAGCCAGAACAAAGATAATGTTGAAGATTTCTGATGAGTATCACGATTTTCACCTAATAGCTCTGAGAGTTCCACTAGCTGTGTAAATTACTATTTTAGTTGCTTTGTTGGAGCCAGCCACCACAAACAGTCCAAAGATGTAAACAAAATTGGTTAATTTTCTCTTTTTATTAGACGACTCATCAGGTCACGCCTTCAGGCCTAGCAGTACGTCAGTGATGACCAGGCGGCCATATTAAACTCCTTCAATCAAACGAGAATAACAAAAACAGTCTGAAAATCTTGAAAACCGACTAAGGACTGGACTGAAAGTGACTGAATCTATTTAACATGCAAACGTAAAAGTTTACCCATTAACCCCAGCATGTTGAATAAAAATCCAAGAGCATCTAATCTTAACCCACTTTCTGGAAGGAATCAGTCCAACAACCATCCCACAGGGCCTTGCATTTGCTGGGCTTATATGTTAAAATACATGTACGCAAAATTCAAGGAGCTGGAACTGCATTCAGAAAGCACATGATATAATTTATTCTTCTCTTACAGAGGTACAGATGATTACAGAGTGTATATCAATGAAGGAGAGATATTGTGTCACAAAACAGAGTTAAATTTCAGTTTTCATTCCTTGAACCACAGTTTTCTAAAGTATAACCTGGAAACCATTTGAAATGCAGTTCTGACCGCATTTAATGAAAGAGGCTAGATTTGTCCTGCCAGCCAACTGACAAGGTATTTATTAGCCACATTTTTGCTTTTGTTTTAATTTCTTTGTAATTAGGACCAGAAACACCCAGTGCTAACTTGCTCAAATGCAGACTCTGACTCACTAATTTATTAAACTTGGCTAAGTGATGCAGGGCCTTTAGCAGATTAAGTGCCCCATATTCATATGTCCAACATATTTTCCAAACCAACAAAACAGTAAATAATTATTCCCTAAATATGAGGAAATAATAAAGTATTATGAAAGAGATTCTTTAATGTCTAAGATCTTCAGCAATTTACACATTCCTATTCAACAAAAAATCTGTGTTGTTAATTTTGCTAAAAAATGTTGTTTATTGTTGAGCAAGTAGAAACCTTATTTTGGTATTTGTAATTTAAAGGAATTTTGTTTACTGAAAGGGCTATAAAAAACACTTACCACAGTCTTTGTTGTGGTTGTTTATAGGTATAAAAAACAATGAACGCTGTGTTTTGCACCAAAGACATTGTTGGAATGTAAAGGGTCCGATGCATTGCCTTTAGAACTTCAAGTGAAATGTTTTAATGTTTTCAAGGCATTTCATGATTTGAAAACTTACTATTTATTATTAAACTTATTTGGCCCTTTAAAATGGTTATTGTCTTTTTTGTAGGACAATGCTACACAAAACAATGTAACATACGCTGGTCTTAAGGTCAGGATACTGCATGTTTTCAGTATGTCTCAGTCAACAATAATGTGTAAAAATGTAAGATTTTGTCATAATGTGCACTTTAGATAGCCTTAGAAAACAGGCTATCTAAAGCCTGTTTTAGAAGAAACTGCTGATTTGATGTGCATCAGCAACCCAAAGATTTAAAGATTGATAATTAAGTGTGAATATTGATATTTATTTTTGTGAGACTGAAGAAAACAGGCTATCTAAAGCCTGTTTTCTAAGGAGATAGAGCAATGTTGACAGGCAGACAGGAAGAAGTGCAGAAAGACATGCAGCAAATGACCCAGGACTGGGAATCAAACCAGAGACCACTGCACTAAGGACTGTAACCTCTGTGTAGGAGGCGCCTGCTCTACCACTGAGCCATGTGGCGCCCCCTAATGTAGAAAACGGGTGGATAAGGTGGAAACCTAGACTTGGTGTTGGTAGACAGGAAATGAAAAAACAACATAAGAGAAATGGGAGCATGAGAGAATTTATTTAAGGAAAACTGTACATGCAGTGCTATAGAAATTATAGTGCAGTCTTCCCCTACTGTCCATATTCATGCTCAGACAAAAAAAAAAAAAAAAAAAAATCCTCAACAGAGTTCAGGAATCCAGAGTAGGATGAGAGGAACCCCATCAGCAACTTGTCGGGTCACAAACCAAATCCTGATGATGTTGGAGTGATGGAATCTGACACTATGTCCTCACTGTCCTCTGCTTCTCCTTCTGTTTTGCTCCTAACGCCTCCACAGCCTCACTCCTCTTCCTCATTGTGTTGTTCTCTGGTTATTTGCACTATATAGTTGCCAGTTGATGGTTCATGTTATGTATTGCACCTCCTTCAGAAAACTGGTTGATCATTGGTTGATCCAATGCTTCACACATTTACCTACATTGAAGAAAGTCAGTATTTACCTGGGAGCAACTAACCAACTCCAGACAGACTTAGAAAAAAAGACTCATAGAAATATACAGATATATGCTTGACATACTATGACAAGCATTTTGCATATTGAGTCTGATGCAACGAACTTATGCAGAAATATTGTGGAGGGTGAGACCATTCAGAGACCCATGTGATACATTTTGATAAACATGACATAATCCACTATCAGCCCAGGGGCCAAATCCAGCCTGACTTAACTATTTCTGTGACGTCTAGATTCTATGCCAGGCTGCCCCTGGTAGAACTTCATGATAGCAATTTAATCAGTGATGGCATAGTTACTTTGAAAAAGTAACTTTAATCAGATTACTGATTACTCCTTGAAAAAGTAACTTAGTTAGATTACTG
>CAEFZY010040819.1:0-29272 GCA_903066815.1 Brachyrhaphis roseni
AGAGCAGGTTGGTACCCTGCAGAGCAGCAAACAGGCTTCTGCCACATGGAAGAATCATGTCAAGAAGTCATAATAAACATTTAAACTTTTTTAAATTATTAGACTATCACTATAACTTTAAATCTAATTGTGAATATCGAAATTATAGTCTGTTTTTATGATTATTATTTTTTTTAAATAACTTTGAAAAAATGTATTTGTGACGTTGTGTGATTAGGCTATGAAACCAATAATTGTGACTTTTAAATTCTGAATGTTTACTTCAATTGAACAACGTCAAATATTATTTTGAGCTCCGTAGATATTAAAGACCGCAGCCTGCGACCGTTTGATCAGATAAAGACATCCAGACACAAAACATTAAATATTGACTTTCAAATGTATAATTATGAGTTTTTTTTATGAAAATTGGGGTTTTCAAACTCGCCATTTTATATTTTAGTCTTGTAAAGCAAACTTTAAAATATAAAATGATTAAATTGAAAGCCTTAATGTTCAACTTAAAATGTTTTTCTTTTTAATTTTATAGTTTAGAATTTTAAACATATAACCCGGACATTTTTATTGGCAGAATTAAACAATATGTTTTCATAATTATTACTTTTTTTGCATTGTTGTTTTGCATTACATTGAAATTCAAAATAATAATAAAAAACATAATTACGATGTTCAGATTCATAACTTAAACTTAATACGGAGTGAATCTTATAAGAAGACCTGTGCCTTTTAATGTCCTGTTTAGTGTTTTTCTTCGTTTATTTTTTTAAATGCATAATAAAAAATACATTTAATGTAAGCTTAACATTTTTTATTCATTCTTGGAAACACATTTTTTAAACTAAAATCGCGAGGGACATATATGAGTAGAGGGTTTATATGCGATTCACCGCGTTTCCAGCAGATGGCAGCAGCAACCTGGAAAATGTCAGAATTAGACAATGAATAAAGCAAAGAAGAATTTTCTAACTACTACTCCCTGGGATAAAATTAACGTTTATTTTGTTGTGCACAAATTTATTTAGCTATCTTTGAGTCTAACTTGAAGCTTCGGAAGTCGGACGTTGAATTAAAAGCTGTGTTGTCCAGAGTCTGTGAAAGATAAACCACGTATTGTGTGGTAGCTGGTTAGCCAGCTAGCTGGAAGGCTAATCAAAGCTACTGAAACTTTTCAACCCCAGCAGAAGGAAATGGACTCAGACGTTTTGACGGACATCACCAGAGGTTGGTCTGTTCAAGAACTTAATGTGGATGAAAACTAATTTGTTGGAAACGGACAGTTAATGGCGGCAAGGATAAACATAACTTTCATTGAGCCATTAGCTCATTTCCATAGCTTGTCTTTGACATTACATCGGTATGCTCGCGTTGTTTGGGTCAGGCGCGTGATGAAAACGTTATCTTTGAATGTTTAGTCTCCACGTATAGATGTAACTGTGTCTTATCAGCGTGCCACGTTTGGCTTAAAAATGCAGCATCGATGCTACTAGCAACATTTTTAACAACACTGTTGTTGAACACACACTCATGGGAGGCATTCAGAACAACCATCTGTTTAATACAATTAATGAAATTTTCCAAAGACAGCTTTTAAATACAACAAATATTTATAATTGTGTGTGGGTAGAAGGGGATTAGGGCCAATAAAAATAACAATTCTTAATTTTAAAATCCGAAATCTGATTTTCTTTGAATTCTGAGGTTAAAGTGAAAATTCTGTCCCTTTCTGGACACTTCAGAAAGACAGTTCCATGGACTTTTCTTGTGAGACAGACAATATATGTTTTTAATTAACCATATAATATATTTGAATGCCTGTCTTTAGATGACCTGTTACCCTTGGCATCGCTGCGCCTCCTGGTGCCCCCTCTGCAGCTCATGGCAGCCTCTATGTGGCAGGTGTTGAGGAAACGAGACTTTATGAGCTACTGGAAGGTGTCAGACTTTGTGTCGCTGGTGGTGGACATAGTCCCAGAGCTCCTGATGGACAAACATAGGACTCAACTGAATTTAGGGTTAAGAGCTAGGGTGAGTATGGGTAGGGTTATCTATCACGCATTTAGAAACAATTTAATGTAATAGGAAGTGACTGAGTTTGTCTCCACTACAGTACATTATTGAGTTATGCCGTAATGAGCATTCCAGTGAGATGATTCTGTCTTACCTGGAGAAGATGACGTCACCACATCCCACACAGGTGAAAATTTTTATTTACCTTTTACCATGGTCATTTTCCTTTTAATGCTGTTTTACATACCGATTGTGTTAAATTTACAGTTATATTCTCCATGTTTCAGATAAGGGAATCAGATGACGAGTCAGTGAAAATTAATTTTCTTGAGTTGATTCAAATTCTTCTCAAAGATCCGGAAGAAAGAAAGCACTTTTTCATGGTAAGACTTTACCCTTGTTCCTCTTTAAAGTCCCACAAAGTTGCTACTTTGTGGGACAAATGTTTCCACAATACATCAAATGTGGGAACATTTGATGTATTGTAGAGTCTAGCTGTCTTCAAGCTCCTTTTTTGAGTTTTTATAGTTATAAAGATATATAATTAATAGTTATTTATTAAACAGCCGTAAACATTGCTTTTATGATCTTATATGTTACTTTCTTGAACTTTCTGGAAATCAAGTGGGTGCTTTCTGGGACTTACTTGACTCTTAGCAGGTACTTTTCAGAACCTTCTTGTACATTTTCATGTAATTTAGCATGAAAGTTCTGGAACCTAACAGGGTATTTGGGCAAACTTTCTAAGAAATTTTTACTGGTTGCTTTCCCAGAACTTGTGGTTCACTTTCTTGGCCTGTGGAGTTTCCCAGAACTTGTGATTATATTCCCAGAACTTACCAGACACTTTCTTTGTAACTTCCCAGAATTCACTGGATGCCCTCAGGAATCTTGCTATATTATGAAGAGACTTAGTATTTACTAAGTTCAATGAAAGGTACAGTAAAGTACCTGGTGAGTTTCAAGTCATTTTCATTGTTCAAAAACAAAAAAACATTTATGGTTCGCTTCATCCTTTTACATCATTGCAGCAGATCAGCTGAGATCATGGGCATTCTGACAACATGAAGTTGCGATTATATAACCAAAGGGTTGTGGCTTCCGGCACATAGTATAAAGATATGTGTCAGGCCCCGAGCAAGAAACCGTGTTGTTCACAAATCTCAACATCTTATTATCTGAATCAGCATTCGGTTGTTCTGCTCTCCGTCTTTGGACATGTGCCGCTGTTTGTGCATTTTACTCCATCATTACATCACTCCCGTTCTGCAATTCCAAATTACCCCTTACACTTCATAGTGATTACCAGTTTGAGACTATCCGTCAAGGGGAGTCAAGGCAGAAAATAACTCCTATGTTTCATGACAGCACAGGCTGTTGTGTGCGGTGCCACCAAATATCGTAATACTTTCGAAAAAGCAAAAAAGCTCTGAAAATGTAATTTTTTCCCCCCGCATTTGTATTGTTTTTCACCATAGTTTCTATGCTTTAAAGGACATCTTTCCTGCAGAGTATGGCCCTCAGTACGACAGTGACTTGCAGACACTGTTTGCAGAGTTTCTCTGCCGACTGTTTCAGCTGGTTCCAGTCCCTGACCTTGAGCAGGTGAGCCTAAACACGAATTGCACCGGCAATTATCAAATGGCAACAGAGAACAGCAGAACATGAAGCGTGATTCCAATTAAAGAAACTAGATTTTATTGCAGAAATGTATCATGAAGCTGCCATAAATATGTCAATAGAAGGTGGACGAAACTAACAGCATCACTGCAGTAACTATATTTGATATGCCATTCTCAGTGCAAGGATATTAAAAGGCCTTTATTATTTATTTTTCAGGAACATAGTGCCATTTTATACCACAATAAAGTAACTATATACATATATCAAAAATTACTTTAAAAACATTTACTTTATTTAATGTCTTGAATTTGGGTTTCTGTCTCTTTAAAACCTCTTTTTCCATAATACTGCCCCTTTAATATGCTAAGGAATGAGATTATATTTTCTATCTTCCTCTTTGACAAAGTGGCATACTTCAAAGTAGTGGGTCCTAATGTCCTTATAAAATGAGACCTTACAAGTTTTTCAAGTTAAATAGTGTGAACATTGATGTCAGATGTTTTTCTCAGACTGTGTCCTGGCTTGGAGCGGAGTGCTCTCTGTTGGAAGACTGCTTGCAGACTGTCTCTGAACCCACAGACCTGAAAAATCTACTGCAGCACCACAAGAACCTTGGGCATTTAGACCAACATGGTAGGTTGCTTCTTTTGACAGCGTCTTTGTAAACCGTATAAGCCAGCTGTTCCCAAAGTGTGGGGTGCTTATGGTTCTGCTTTATTCCTTTTCATGCAGTTCCACCTGCTAGTATGGGCAACAACATCTCTTCCTCACTTTCTGCCCTTCCGCCGAGGAGACTGGCGGAAACCAGCGAACAACCCGACCAGTCGGACCCACTTCAAGACCTCCACGTCGAAACACAACTTGCACCAGAAATTGTGGAAATAGTTACAGTTTCTGATTACTCTGAGGTCGAAATAGGTGCGAGCTCCAACGTTGAAGTGGTGCCAGAAGAAAACTGCTTTGAAGGAAGAGAAGACACAGTAGGGGAAGGTTCTGTTGTTGTGTATTTGGAGAAGACAAGCGAAGAAGAGCCAAAAAGAGAAGTGACCGAACTTCCATCCTCTTCTCAACACAAAGCTGCTGCAGGACCACATCACTGCCCCCACTGTGAGAAGAAATTTAAGTTTGCCTCCTCGCTGCTGGCACACAGCGTCATCCACACTGGAGAACGCCCCCATCGCTGCACTGACTGCGGCCGCTGCTTCTCCTTCAGGCAGTCCCTCGACAGACACAGACGCACACACAGAAAGGGACGCACGTATGACTGCGTGGACATGGCCTGCATGCCGCACAGGCAAACACACGCAGAACATGGCGTGCACTCGTGCCGCCTCTGCAACGTGGAATTTAGCTGTAAGCTGACCCTCGCAAGTCACTTAAAGACTCACTCTGATGATGGCAACTCGGACAAACTCAAAGAACGCTTAGAGGGTGCGTCAGAAACTGATAAGGCTGTGGATGTCAATGAGGCGAACGCCGAACACACAGATCCAGATTGTCCGGTGGAAACAGGCGATCGCCCATTCTCTGAATCCATACAAGACAACGGTGTCAAACCACTGAATGTCCGCACAAGTGGACGCAAACGTCGACCCACAATGAAGATCCAGGCGATAAATTTACAGAAGCACATGGCCACTAATCAAAGGAACAAGTGCAGCAGGTTGAATCCCTCAGCACTGAGACCTTTACCTATCATCAGGTAAAATCACCTCTCCTCGGTGTTGTTCTTTGATGTCCTTCATTTTAGATTTTGTCACATTGACACTTTTTAAAGTCCAATTAACTGTAGACTTTGAAATTTAATGATCGTTATTCTTCTGTTTCAGTTCGGAGCACTCCTATGGATCGCCTGTGGTCTCGAAGCATGGTGGTGAAAGTAAGTGATTTTAACAAATGCTGTTCTAAATTTTTTTCTTCATAACTATGACATAATCCTTGAAAGTGAAATTTGGCTTCTATAACTTCCAATAGTCACTAAGACGATGGGGACTACAAGTTCCCTGACAAGATCTAAGGATCTAACTTGCCTTAAGGCTGCTAAAGGAAAATCTTATCTCCAGACAGAAACCGGAATGTAAATCCTAAGTTCAAATTGGTTTAATCTTGCTGTGTACTTAACTTGGTACTTGTTGTATAGGTTCTTGTGATTACAACTTCTTGTCTATAGTGAATAACGGAAAGTATTTGCTTGTATTTATATGTAAACTCGTTGCTTTTTGTACCACCAGGTTCTCCAGCGGATGCCTCAGTAGTTGCTTTCTCCTGTCCTCAATGCTCCTTCCAGGACTCTGAGGAAGGGCAGGTCCTACAGCACATCAATAAGGTGCACCCCACTGATGCCGCAGATCAACACGGACACTTGAGCTGTGCAGATTGTGGGAAGGTCTTCAGGTTCCACTCCTTACTTAAAGCCCACCAGCGCGTGCACACAGGCGAGCAGCCATTTTCATGCTCCCAGTGTGGACGGCAGTTCTCCTTCAAACAGTCACTGGAGCGGCATAAGCAGACACACTTGTCTGGAAACAAGTTGTCGTGTCTGATCTGCGGGGAGCTCTTCAAGTCAGCCACGGAACAAGCTAGGCACAACAACGGCCACTTAGAGGATGGGAACTACCAGTGTTCAGAGTGCGGTCAGACGTTCAGCTGGAAGGCTGCATTTGTGAAGCACCTCAAGACCCATAGAGTGGATGCTGGCGAAGTGGAAGACTCGTTTAAGTGCTCTCACTGCAACCTGGGTTTTAGCTGTGAAAGACACCTGAACAAGCACATCCTTATCCACAAAGAGGAAAAAGCTCACAGCTGCAATTGTGGGAAGAGTTTTCCTTACCGGGCGGCTCTCACCGCTCACCAACGGACACATCGAGAGCGGCCGCACATATGCACGCAGTGTGGGAAGGGCTTCCTCTATAAGGGCGGCTTGTTGAGCCACATGAAGATCCACTCTGAAGAAATGCCCTTCATGTGCTCGTTCTGCGGCAAGAGTTTCAAGAGGGAGCGCAACATGAAGAAGCATGAGCGCTGCCACACCAGGGAAAACGTCTTCCGCTGCTCACAGTGCGACAAGAGCTTTGTGTACAAGGCCACCTTGATCAGACATGAGCTGACGCATTCGGGCGAGAGGCCGTATCTTTGCTCCGACTGCGGAAAGGGTTTCTTCTCACATGCAGAGCTCTTAAAACACGAGCGCTTCCACACAGGCCACAAGCCATTCCTGTGTCCTCACTGTGGCAAGAAATTCACCCAATCCTGCTACCTGACCATCCATCTGCGCTACCACACCGGGGCCCGGCCGTACTCCTGCTCTGAATGCGACAAGAGCTTTCTGAGTGCCAACCGGCTAAAGAGACACCAGCGGACGCACTCTGGAGAAAAACCGTATCTGTGTTTAGAGTGTGGAAAGGGTTTCAGGCAGTCTTATCATCTTAAAACGCATCTGAGGACACATCTGTCATAAATACACCTACAAACTTATTAGTATCACTTGTAAATGGTTGTGAAAGGTGTTAAATATAAATATGAATTGCAGTAAAATAACACCACTCATGATAAATTTCACTGAGTTTGTTCAGTGCCACATATTTGTACCTCAAGGCAGGGCAACAACCCTTTTTGCGAGTAGGAAGGCCGTTAGTCATTCCTTTAACATTTTACAAGGTTTAGATATATTTCTTTGCACAATTTGTCTAAAGCCTAGGTTCTCACACTGTGGTCTTCTAATCTGGTTTTCAACAGAGCTAATTGTCTGTGTTGCAGAGCTAATAAAACCTAGCTAAAAACCTGAGTTGTTCTGGCACAAATGCTTTCAACAGAATCTGCTTAAAGTGAAAGTGTAGTTGAGAATGTTTGATGAAATCCAAGTTTTAACTTCACTATACAAAATCAATTCTTTTACAAGGGGTGTTGGGTCATTTAGCTACCTCTGAATAGAAATCTCTGAAGAGTGTAAAAGGCCCACCCAACCTTGCTCCTATTTCAGATTGAGTAAGTTGGTGCAAAGTCTTTTGACTTTTCCATCAGGGCATCAGGCTTTGGGGGAACCGTCTGCTTTGTCAGGTCTCGAAACCTTTATATTAGTTGAGGTGGTACTCTGGAAAGGTTTGGTTCTGGATGAACCTTAGCTACTAGGGGTGCACCGATTTATCAGCCAGCTGATTAATTGGCGCCGATTTCCTTAATTTTCGGAGATCGGTGAAGCTAAACTTATCCCCTCATCTTATTTACCTCAACAAAGGTCTAAAAATCAACCACTACCCCTCTTTCTCCTGTGAAAGAGGTTTTACTGACAGTCCAGCCACCAGGACATGTCTGCATTTAACAAGTCACCCCACTGTTGTCAACTCAGCGACATTTAAGACGAAAATAATTGGTAATGGCAGGTCTGACTTTAAGATCAGCGATTGGCCGGAATACTGCAATCGCTGCACCCCTATTTGTTACCAATAAAACCCATTGAGGTAAGAAATGTGCAACTCAAAATCTGGAAATAAAAGAGTCTTTATTTGAGAGTGTAAGCAAGTTTCACATAAAAAAAATATAACAAGGTACAAGAAGGGAGCTTAAGCCATGTTAGGTGTCCTTTTACAGCAGTGGATCAATTTCAGTCGGTAACAGAAACATCATGAAAATTAGCTTAAATGTGTGTTTAGTGTTGCATGTGTGCAGACCTTGGGTGTATATCACGGATTTATGGAAGTAGTTTGGGTAATCAGACATGATCGATGTTGTGGAACATTTAGAGAAAACTACTAAGCTTACAGGGCAACTCTACTAACAGTGAGACTGGATACCACTCCAGACTTCCACACACTAGCTGATACAGTTGAGACAAGTTGGAACAAAAAAAAGAGAGTAAAAGTTGGATTATCATCAGATGTGGTGATTCACACTGCTATGTGGAGAGTGATGGGGCAGTGGTCGCTCCCCATTGCCTTATTACGGATCTTACTATCGCACAGGCCTGGCAGCAGGGAAGACGAGAGCAGGAGATAGTCGAGCCGCCAGCCCACGTTCTTAGAGCGGGCGTTCATCATGTAGGTCCAGAAGGTGTAGGCGTTGGCCTGCTCCGGGTAGAGCTCACGGAAGCTGTCCACGAAGCCGGCCGCCAGCAGCTGACTGAATCCTTCGCGCTCCTCCGGGGTGAAGCCCGCGTTCTTCTTGTTGCCCTTTGGGTTCTTCAAGTCGATCTCCTGGTGTGCGACATTGAGATCGCCGCACAGCACCAGGGGCTTCTGGATGTCGAGCTCGCTCAGGTAAGCTCGGAAGTCTACGTCCCAGGTTTTGCGGTAATCTAAGCGAACGAGGCCTCTGCTTGCGTTCGGGACGTAGGCCGTCACAAGGTAGAAGTTTGGGAACTCAGCTGTGATGACGCGCCCCTCCTTATCGTGCTCCTCTTTGCCTGGAGAATTAGATTTTTTATTTTTCCGGTCATCACTTCCGAAGTCCAGACACAAATAAAACATGCCACACAGCAGTAGGTCCTGAGGACTAAAGCAGAAAACCACAGGTCTAAACTAAGTATCAACAGAGCAACCCATTACTCACCAATTCCATAAGTGACTTTGAGAGGTTCAGTCTTGCACAGCATGGCTACACCACTGTAGCCCTCCTTGTCATTGGACGCAGCCCAGTATTTGTGCGGGTACTCGGGCATGGACGTGATCTCGGCAGGAAGGGCTTTCTCTGAACACTTTGTTTCTTGGAGGCACAGAACATCTGGCGCCTCCTCACGCACCCACTGGGGACGACAAGCATGGCAATTAGCTTTTATTTAGTTCTTTTTTTTTTTAAATAAGACTGAGTGAACTTTTTACTGCAAACTCACATCCAGTCCTTTCTTTTTCACCCACGCCCTGAGCCCGTCTACGTTCCAGGAGGTGATCTTCATGTTGGCGCTACGGCCATCTTTGCTTGTCATTTTGTCAGGGGGATCTTCGTACAGTACTGGGGCTTCTGGTTCCTTGGATTTCTTGGCTTTTTTTGCAGAAGCTGAAGGGAGATCAAAAAGAGATAAATATTGGAACGTGCATTCAGTGTTTCCCCCCCTCCTCTGTTCATGAAATCTTTATTATGAACTGCAGTTTTTTTTGTGTTTCAGTACCAGAGCCTGTATCATTCTCCCCATCAGCAGACGTATCATCTGTCTTCTTGCCTCTCTTCATGTTAGAACTGGTTCTGCAAGCAAACACACCTCGCACACACACAGCACGCACACACAGCAGCACCCACGCCGCTGGAGGAAAAAAAAAACAAAACCCGGAATATTAGAAATGTTAAAAAGCAACTGTAAGTAAAGCAAGACAATTCTAAAGTTGATCAATTTTCTAGTATAGAATCACTGCAGTCAGCAGAACTTGGATCAGCAAACCAGCCACAAACTTTTAACCAGCGCATCTCCAATTTGGAATCCCATTACAAAAGCTAACAATATTTCTTGAGCAATTTTAGTAAATTTAAACTGTTCCAACTAGAGGTGCACCAATCAGGTTTTTCCTGGCCAATACCGATTACAGATTTTCTCTCAGGTGTTGACATGCTGACTCTGATTTTTCCCACAGAAAAAAAAAAAAAAAAAGATGATCAAACTGCATGTTCCTTCTCTACACTGCAATTTCAATCAGTGTAACATATAGATCACAAGGGATTGCGTGAGTGTAATATTTAGCAAGCAGTAATAATTTAGGGTCCACACTAAAACCGATTTGGGCAATTTGACAGACTTTCCCTGGTTTCTATACATTAAGCACATACATTTGTAAATAAAAACAATAAACAAGGAGCTGCTTTACTTTTATTGATTTTATTTTTGCATGAAAAGACCATATTTCGAGACCATACTTGTGTAGTTTGACCATCATAAAAAAGGAGATCTGAGTGTGTGCGCATGCTGAAGTCGGTAAAATACCTGTGGCACGTTTGAGGATTTGAGAAACACGAAACGTGGCTCGAAGCCTGAACAGATTCAGTCCTAAGCTACAATACCGGAAACTCGTGTTTGTGTGTAATTTGATTGTGATGAAGGGTAGAGTCTGTACAAATATCATGCCCGGTTAAAGATATGGCAGTAAAAAAAACTGTAACAGAAAGACGAAGTGGGCCATTAAGCTATTTCTCCGTGCTAATTTGGTTCAGCTATTACCAACATGTGCTAAAGCTAGCCGTGGCTCTAACAAAGAACCAGCAGCAGCAGGCGGCCTGCACAAGGAATGAATGACAGAGGAAAAACCAGCGGATAAAACAAGCTTCTCGGTCATTTCCTCAACAAATGCAAATGTGGCTAATGCAAAAAAAGAATGCGTTTTCCTAAAACGCACTTTTGGCGCGTTTTAGGAAAAGGACATGCAAATGTAATCTTACTCGCACTTTCACGACAGGATGCAGAGCCCAGACGAGCCGCGGATCCCAGTAAGCCTCAGTCACTCCCCCTCAAAACACTACAGAGCTCAACGTGACCGCGCTGCTTGGACTCAATAGCTGTCTTCACATGTGCCTAAAAACTGCAGGAAAGTAATAAATAAATGAAACACATCATTACGTATTAATGATAACGCGTATTACGTATTAACAAAGAAAACTGAATACTTTCTAGTAATTTAAAGTATTCTGCCATGTTTTGTTGTTAAAGCGGTGGTTCAGACTAGGCCTTTTTTTTCTTTCTTTTTCATAAGGCGAGTTAGCAGTTCCTTATGTTTGGGTCCTTAGAAATGTGTATGGAGTAGCTCTCGGCTGCAGACGTTCAGAGCTACTACTGTAAAACTTAATGTGGCGAGAGAGGAAGAAAAACAAACCTACATACTGGGTAAAACATTTTTCTTTTTGATACTATAAGAATATAAAACAATATTCGAGGTGAAGCAAGAAGAGGCGCTAACGACACAGCTGCTGCTAATCCGTAATTCGGACGATATTTGGTTAAATATCGCGTTGTTTGTCTCTGCTTAGCTAAAGACATTAACTTCTGGTACAAACTCACTAATAATTGTGCAAGAAATATATGCTATGCAAGGATATTTTGACTGAAAGTCTAATATGTAACTGTCAAACACTATTAGTCATTAGTTTTTATTTAATGACTGATAAAAACTGAGTCTTTTAGATTTAACTCCAGCTTCATTTATGTTGTTTCCGTCATACAGACTCTTTTAATGTGTTAGTCCAGTTAAAATGGGGTTTTCAGGCTCTGAATACAGGAGCCACCATTTAGAGTCATGCCTACAGGTACAGATGGAGTTATAAAATAATCTGAGCTGCATATTAATATCTAAAAATCTGTCCTGGCAATTGTTGACAAGGTAAAAAAAAAAAATGTCTTTGTTCTTATATCATTTGAACAATGTGGTGAGAAAGTATTTACTCCATTTGCAGTTATTGTGTGTTTGCATTCCCGCCTCCACCACACTTAAATGTTTCAGATTGATATCAAAGTTTGAAGTTTTTAAACAACTTTGTAATAAAAAATTTTAGGTAAATGGCGCGCAAACCAGTGAGAACAAACATACTTTATGAAGACATGTGCGACAAATTTACATATGCTAAAAGATCTCAAAAAACAAAGCATCAGATCCTAAACTAAAGAAATTTACGATGAGACAATCTCTGACATTTGTCAGTGTTTAAAGGTGACACACACACATCGATTTCAGTGGAATAAATATTGAACAGTGAACCCTTCCAGGATTTCACTCTACCAAAATTGTTTTTCACCTAAAATTCATCCACGAGGTTCCAAAATAACCAAGAAGAACATCTCAAACATCCCCAGTTAAGGTCAGAGGTTGTGATTCAGCAATAAGAAAAAGAAGTTATGTGAGATTTCAAACCTTTAATCAGGCAATGAGCACTGACTTGTTTTGTAGACATTAAAACATTTAATATCATCATTCTTTTTTTATTTTTATTTTATTTTGTTAGCTGCCATGACTGTCGTTATTGGATTCGAAGGAAGCGCCAACAAGATTGGCATCGGCATCATAAGGGACGGCGAAGTCCTGTCTAACCCCAGACGGACGTACATCACACCGCCGGGCCAAGGCAAGCGCCGCTAACGCATCTGACAAACCGGTCTGAACCGATTCTTTTAATTTTCTTTATTTCTTTTAAAACACTTTTTATTCTTCACCTCAGGGTTCATGCCCAGTGACACGGCCAGGCATCATCGCGCAGTCATACTGACCGTCCTGAAGGAGGCGCTGGAGGAAGCGGGGCTGAAGCCGGCAGACATTGACTGCGTGGCGTACACTAAAGGTAGCAGGCATGATTTGGTAGAATGGATTTTCATTGGTTGCAGTGGAAAAAACAACAAGCTAGAGCTCCATAAATCTATATTTGTTTAACTCTCAAGAGGTGATCATCAGCCTCTCTCTCTCCTTGTCCCTCAGGCCCTGGGATGGGAGCCCCTCTGGTCACGGTGGCCCTCGTAGCGCGCACTGTGGCCCAGCTGTGGGGAAAGCCCCTGCTGGGGGTCAACCACTGCATCGGACACATCGAGATGGGCCGACTCATAACCCAGGCCAACAACCCCACCGTGCTGTACGTCAGCGGGGGAAACACCCAGGTGGGCTTCCAGCCTCAGCGCTCCGGTGTTTTATAGCCGGTGTTTAGAATCAGCTGGTAGCCAGTCAGTTCAGGGTGATCCTGGCTGAGAGCTGATGTCTGGAGTCTGATTACAGTGTTTTCAAGGGCTGGAGAGTTTAGAAGTATTAGTATTTCCAGACTTCATTCGTCTTAACCTATTGATTAAATGTTGGGTTCCTTCATCCATCCATCTTTTTTTTTGTCCTTTCTCATGTTCTCCCTTTCCTTTTGTCTCATGTTTTTCCTTCCTTTATCTTCGTTTCATCCCCTTCGCTTACTTTTTTCCCACATTGTTTTTGCCTTCCTTGATTCTGTCTTTCATCCTTCTGTTTTTCCTTCTATTCTTCCTTCCTTCCATCCTTCCTCACTGTCCTTCCTTATTTTCCCCTTCCTGTGTCATTTCTCCTTTCTCTTTATTGCTTTCTTTCTTGTGTCCTTCCTTCCTCTCTTTTTCATCTTTGCTTCTTTCATGTCCTTTCCTTTTTTCTTTAGGTTTTCCTTCCTGACATTATCTGTTCTTTCAAGTTTACCCAACATAGTATATCTACCATGAGAGAACCATAGAGAACCTCCTTTTATCTGTTTAAAATGTAACGGTCTTACAGTGAGAATGTGTTTGCAGGTTATCGCTTACTTAGAGCGGCGCTACAGAATATTTGGGGAGACCATCGACATCGCGGTCGGCAATTGTTTGGACAGATTCGCCAGAGTTATCAAGGTGTGTGTCGGTGACATCGGCCATGTTTTTATTTTTTTTTTCTTTCTGTGAATGACGGGGAGGTTAACTCTCGTTCATGGAACTCTTCCTAGATTTCCAACGATCCCAGTCCAGGATACAACATAGAGCAGATGGCCAAAAAGTGAGTAAAACCCAGTAGAACGTTCACCACACAGAGAGCCAGAAGGGAAACACTGTGTGTTCTCCTGTGTTTGCTACAGAGGAAGTCGATACGTGGAGCTGCCGTACACAGTGAAGGGGATGGACGTGTCTTTTTCTGGGATTCTGTCCTTTATTGAGGTGAGTGGAGCACTTACACTTTGTCACTTTTTGTTCCATTATAACCTCAAACTAGAGCATTTATTTGGGTTTTTATGTGATAAATCTGAAAAAAAGATTATTACGGTAATAAGGCCCTATTCAAGTCTAGTCTTCATAAAAGACAGATGAATGGAAATGAATACAGAGTATATTCATGTTTTTAATTGACCCAGATAATCTTGAAATCTCTCAAAGTCTAGTTTTAACTCAATGGAGTTGACCATAAATACAAAGCACACTTTTCATATTTTTATTGTAAGCAATTTTCAAATCATGGCGTCTTCTTTCCACTTCATGATCAGCTGAAATACTCAAGTTTGGTTCTAATGTCATAAAATGTACAAAAGCTGAAATGAATATGAACAGTAGACACTGGAGGAACTGTTGCTGAATATGAACTTATTTATCTAACTTAAATTACATTTAATTCCTACCTCTAGGGGGAACTATAGAAATGAGCAAATCAACATGGCGGTTCTGTCAGGTTTCAATTGTGGTACCAGGAAAAAAAACAGAAAATGAAAGGAAGGAGTGACAGAAAAACAAAGGAGGAAACACAAGACAGGAAAGACAGGAAGGAAGAACAGCTGGTATTATCACTTCCAGGAAACAATTGACATAACACCAGCACTGTTTCAAACCGTAGTGCTTTTGTGTCACTTTCTGGTAAACCTTTGTTGTTTAACAACAGCCTTATACTCAGGCATAAGTAAAACTAAGTTATGATCTGATCTGCTGAGTGGGGGGAGTGAATAGATAGATGTATACGAGTCTTTTACATTTGCATAAAAAAGATCTGTAGTATTGTTTTCTCTTGTGGTGCATTTAACAAACCGATAAAAAGTGGGAAGAGTTTTGGACAATGAGGCATGACTGAAGTCACCCGTAATAAAAATAAAAGCTTTGGGATGTTTTGTGAGATCAGCTGCAACAGAATGAATGACCTCTCAGGCAGCGTCTTCTTTCCTGGTAGGAGGCTATAATATCGCTAAAAGAGCTCATTCCCATGGCGATGAGTTCAACGTTGGGATCACTATCTATCTCTGTGTAGCTGTAACAGCCTCTACTTTTTTGGGACATTATCTTTAATGATATTTGTTGTAAAGATGTTTGGTTATTGCTGAAGAAAAACTTAATACCTAGTAAGATTGGAGAAGTGTCTAAAGATTCTACATAGATGTTATCCTGTAAATTTAGACCATCTGTTCGTTTGTCACAACTCTGAGGAAACCATCACTCATATTTTCTGGGACTGCTCTTCAAATATTCATAAGATATTTTATTTTTACTCCTAAAAAGAAAATTGAAAATAGACGTACTGTTTAACTTTAACTTAACGTTTTTACTTAATATTAATTTTAGCAAAATTTAATATCCACAGCTGCAAATTTCCTAAGTTGAAACCCAAATTGACTGCGTTTTGTGCCTGTTTAATATTTGTATTCTCTGAAGTATTGAACCAATACTAATGCCTTAAAGACTTCAATTTAAAGAATTTCTCATGTAATTTGCCCTAATTTTCTGTATTTAATCTTTTCCTGTTTGTAATTTTTGCTTTTACCTTCCTTAAGCCTCGTCGTTCTTTTAGTTACTGTTTATGTAACTTCTTGTACATACAGTATTATTGTTAAAAAAATAAATTAAAAAAAAGCACTAATTTTCATTTAGAACAAGCACATGCTAGCAGCAGGTGGGAAGCTAGGGAGCATGTGAGTCAGGAAGGAAGAAAGAAAAGATTTAAACTGTTTGATTTCTTGGGTCTAATGATCATTATTTTTTGCTGACAGGAAGCTGCTAATAAAATGCTGAGCTCTGGTCAGTACACAGCAGAGGATCTGTGCTTCTCCCTTCAGGTACTCTGAACCACTTGGTAACTGATTCAAATGAACAGATGGAAGAGTGTTTTCATTTGGATGAAATCTTAGGATTGTTTGACATGAATCTAAAATGAGTGACGCGCAGCACCTTCCCGTTACCCCTGCAGGAGACAGTGTTCGCCATGCTGGTGGAGATCACAGAGAGGGCCATGGCTCACTGCGGCTCACAGGAGGTCCTGATTGTCGGAGGAGTGGGCTGTAAGTTAATCAGTTCAGTAGCTTTCTTCACAAATGCTGTTGCCCCATCATATTAATGGAAAGTTGAGTGGAAGGAAAAACCGACAAATGTACACAAAAAGGCAATTCAGGAGTGTAGGATGTAGAAAAACACTGGGGAAAAATGACTCATAGTATCATGTTAAAAATGGGGAGAAATGAGTCGGTATGTCCTTCAAAACATAAATACGTAACATTTTCATACATAAATGTATATGCAGGTCATTATGTATTTGACTTGCATCCATTTTATTCTCTCCTGTAGTCTTTGCTGACAGACTGCATGTCATAAAGGCTCAATTCCCAGAGCTGCTGCTCTTATTTGCATACTTTGTATTCTGAGATTTGGATAGAAAACTAATTAGGCAACATTTGTGTTTGTGGTCACTTTTGAACACCAAACAGCCATAACCAAGCAAGTTAAGCTGAGATAACTAAATCATCAGTGATGCTACCTTCATGTTCGTCATGTAAAGAACAGCATTCAGTTTAAAGTTTTTCATAAAAAAAAGACTGAAATGAGGTATTTCATGAAATACATTTGTCAATGTGGGCTAAAACAAAGTTGTTAAAAACGTACAACTTTCTGTTAGTGATTAACTGCTGCCTTCAAGTATTTGTGTAAATCTCTAAGCTTCTTTTCCTATGAAACATGAAAGAAGCAACATGTTTCCTCCACAGGTAACCTGCGTCTGCAGGAGATGATGGGGGTGATGTGCAAGGAGAGAGGAGCCAAGCTGTTTGCTACAGACGAGCGGTAAACAAACCCATCCACCATGAGACAGCCGTTTCCATAGGAACATGCATTTGCAGATAACTGTGGTAGAAATACAGTATCTGGTATAAATGCTGAAACTTGAGTGTTCCCAGATGGCAACCACGCTGTAACTAAAGAATTTTGAGATTATAAATGTTTACTTTAGATTCAGGGTTCGAGTCTTTGCAGATACTAACCACTTAGTGTAAACAGGATCTTACTATTCAAAGTATCAGGTTGTTTAGGTTTGTGTTCTCTGACCCAGATTCTGCATAGATAATGGAGCAATGATCGCTCAGGCGGGTTGGGAGATGTTCCGAAGCGGCTACGTCACGGAGCTAGAAGACTCTTGGATCACACAAAGGTAACAGCAGCAGCTACAGTCCCAGGATTTCTGTCTCAGTATCTATGGATGACCGATGGTAGCGTGTTGATCACTGCTGCAGGTACAGGACTGATGAAGTAGAGGTGACGTGGAGAGACTGAGGAGCAGCCTGGCTCTGGACTCTTAACTGGGCTCAGAAAGGGAAATGCAAATAAAGTATTTTTTATATATATATTTACTCCTGTTTCAAAAGTTCTTTTTTGTAAGCTTAAAGTGAATACGGTAAGCCACAAAGCACTAAATATGAGGGACTTAAGCTAGGCTCTACAGCAGGCAGCAAATAAAATGTAGTCAAACTCTCCAAGTTTATTCATTTTTATTAAGCAATACTTTCTTACGTCCCTCCTCCTTCTCCAGTGTAATTTTTGCTTTAATTCAAATAAATTTTCAAAAGCTACCACACAGAACATTGCGACATCCCTTATGGATTCAAACATTCACCCGATAGGAACCAAATAAAAAAAATAATGAGAACACAGCATTAAGATCTGTAGGGTAAAGGGTGAACGGTACTGTGCCTTTAACTACACCCCTCTGTAAACTGAAGACATGAAACTGACAAGCCTTGCATTCATAAACATTAAAACTCAAGTAGGTACAGGACATTCTTCTGGTTTCCAATTCAAAACGGGGGGAAAAAAATTCAGAGGGCTTCTCACACACGCACTGGTCAGTTTTAAACAAAGTGCTTGATTGACCGCTCGCTTTGCAGAGGACAACATTGAATAAAACTGCAACTTTCATAAAAAGGGAGAAAATTAATTAAATTAGACTCCTTGGAGATTGTTAAAAGAAAAACTGCAGGAGGGGAAAAAGACCAGCTTTACAGGAAGAAGCTAAAATGGGAATGAGGTGATTAATTAAGGCAGGCTTTTTGTAAGGCGTTAAAAAAAAAGTCCATTGCTGTAAGATCTCAAAGGAGTTAGTCCAAAGTGTCTCAGTGTGGCTTTATGTGAAGACATCATGAAGACATCATCCTGAGTGCAGCTTGTGAGAATGGGACTCAAATTTGTCCGTCTTCTGTGAGTATAAATGTGCGTGAAGGTGTGTGTGTGTGTGTGTGTTCTGTAGGCCTTTGATGCTGTGTGTCGGTCACACTGCTAGGCCGGGCGCTCCTGGGTCTCCTTGTACCACACCACTCTTTTTGGACCTGGAACAATAAAAGCAGATCAGATCAACTCAAAAACTGATCAATACATTTGGTTTCAGTTTCATGTTTAAATACCAATAAAATGTGCAAAAGAAAAAAAAACTCTGGTCTGTTTTTCTTTCACATTTGTACACAGCCTGTAAGAGGCGCCGTTTCATGTGTACACAAAGGTGCTGCTTACCACAAAACCAGAAGTGATGAACAAATGTATTAATTCTGAGTGGACAGTTATGTACATTTATATGTGAGTCAATGTTGACAGCAGTTTCAAATGCAAACATCAAAATCAAATGTTGCCAAAATTTGCAAGAAAGACATTTTCTAAAGCTTTTATAAGTGCTTTGACTGATGCCAAGTTGTATTTTAGTCCTACTGTAGCTGTTTTTGTCTATAGTAAGTGACTAAGTAAGTCTATAGTAAGTGGGTCAAACGCCATCTTGTGATGCAATCAGGGTAAGTCGAACCATAAACAACCAAAGCTGAGCACAGAAGCAGAGGACGTTGTGAGAATTCAGTGAAGACTTGACCGATTCTTCAGTTTGGAGGAAGAATGTAAAAGGAGTGATGAAGAAGAGGGAGCTGGTTCTACTGATGGACTGCAGCCATATTGTTCAGGAAGCAACATTGTTCAGGAGAAAGGATTATTATCAGTTTATTACCATTCAGTGATTTGGAGGCAACAAATGTCCAATGTTTCCTCCCCAGAAACATTAAAACCATTGTTGCTTCCTGAACAATATGGCTCAATAAATACTGCTGCAGGCCTTCAGTTGAACTAGCTAACTCTTCTTCATCACTCCTGGGTTCTTCTTCTAAAACTGCAGCGAAATCCTCAACATCCTCTGCTTCTGTGTACTCAGCTTTATTATTGTCACAAGGTGGCGCTGGCATTTGACCCAGCTACTTACAAAGGAAACTGGCAACACTCTGCATTTATAGTATTTTATGAGATCATTAAAAGCTTTTGCGGAAACAGAATGAAATCTCAGCTGTTTCGTCACATCAGTGACACTTTAAGGTTACATACAATACTCCATAAAATGTAAAATAGTTCAGTCAACTCACCTTTCTTCTGTCTGTTACAGATTATATTCCATTCTAAAAGGGGGGAGAAAACAAAAAATTACCAACTGGTCTCTATTATAACTTAAAGCCAGTGTACAGTTGAAGCACCTACCTCTATTGTGATAGTTCAAAGCCTCCACTAGATGGCGACAGCTGAGCAGGAGGTCCCCGTTGGCCTGCTGCGCCTCGGCCTCAGAAGCAGGAACAGGAGTTTCCTCCTGGAGCTGAACTGTGAGAGCTGCGTCATGCTGTAGGTCCGCTGGGTGTTTGCTCTCTGTGTCCAGTAGGGGGCTAGCAGCAGGGTGAAGGAGGAGCCCCTCTGTGATTGGCTTAGCTTCACTAATAAAACTCAGACCCCACTGGTTCTGCAGCAGGTCCCCGATGGCGGGCCGCTCCTCCTCCAGCGTTCCGCCCGTTGCTCTGGCCTTCACCTTGGAGGCGTAGCTCACGGCCGGCTGCAGCTTGGCAGGACTGTCCTGCACCGGGAAAGCGGGCGGAGGCTTGAGCAGCGACAGGCTGTCCTCCACCCACTTCTCCTTCTGATTGGCCTTTAGTGGGCGCTCGCTGGCTCGCAGCGCCCCCTTCTGGCTCTCCCTTCGGACGGAGCGGCCCTTGTGAGGCTGGTTCTTGCGCTCCTTCTCCCTGCGGAAGCTCGGACCGTGAGCGTGGCTGGGGCCGTTCGGCTCGCCCTGGGGGGACCGTTGTGGTGGAGACTGGGCGTCTCCGGAGATGCAGCCGCCTCCTCCTCCTCCTCCGCAGTTTCCCGAACCAGGAGACAAGCGGCGGTTACGGATCTGGGGCTCGGACTTGGTTGCCGACACGAGGACTGCTTGGTCACACAGGGTTTCAGACTCACACACAGTGTTGCTTGCTTCCCATGTACCTGGAAGGAAAACGTAGACAAGTCGGTGGAAACATCATTCTGCATTCTCTTTTTTTTTTATTTTATTTTTTTTTATATCTCATTTATCTTCCACGTCAACACTAAAATTTCCACTATTCTGGGTCTACAAACGCATCAACTAACAGCAGATACTGTTTTCATTTATTTTAAATGGAGTTTAAAGGATGATCCTATAGCTCCTTGGTTTTCTGTTGGATCAAGAGAAATAATTACTATGCATTACAGTCCTAAAGAGAACTAAGCCCTGAAGCAAGTATCAAACTGAGTTACTAGTTGAATCATAACAAAAATAAAAGGCGTTCAGAAAATATTCTGTATATTTTCTGAACCACCGTCGCCATTTTGTACATTCGTAGTTTCAGCTGTTTTGTACCAGATAAAACTACCCAGAGGCCACTGGGCAGTTCAAACTGACCTGAAACAACTTGGGTATCAGGACCCAAATTACATTTTCTAGAAAATGCATAAGACCATATAAACATAAAGACAAATTTGTTCATCAGCTTTGAGCATTTTGATATCAATCTTATTCCATAAACTACAATAATCTTCTTATAGTTTATGCACATGGATACAATTTTTTTAATATTTTTTTTATTGCATCTGAAAGTGGAGCTGATATTCACTAATTTGGTCGTTCGCTTCAATCCTCTTCACATTCAGTACACAAGTCGGCCAGTAACAATTTAAAGTAATGATCTAGAATCTTCTAGAAGGAAATGAGGCAAAGCGACTCCAACACGAAGCAGTTTGGATGAATGGAAAAGAAAGGAACCTAATTGTTCATAAGAATCAAAGATTTTTTTATGCATACAGTTCCCTGCAAAGATAACTGGATGCATGTTTACAGGTGTGAAGTGGAAATCGGAACAAAAATAAAAGCACACAGGTATGAAGTGGGGGATGCTAACAGGCAAAGGGGCCCATTTATTCGCTTCCATGAATATGTAAACACAGACTGGGGGTGGAGAACACGTTTTCATGTGACTTTACTGTGGAAGTCCAGCTCAAAACTCAACAACAGCTCCCTGTTGTCTCTGCTTTTACCATGTGCAGGAGGGAACAAACTGTACCGGATTGAAACTGATCAATCTGAAGGACAGTCAATTCATAAAATCCAGGTGAGACGTTGGCATATTAACAGGAATGAAACATCAAACAGAGATAGTTTATTGGAGAGATTTTTTTTTTTTTTTTGCGCCGATTTTTAAAATCAAAACTCACATTCACATTTCAATGTTAAACTCTAAAATTACTTTTTAAATTAATTTAAACTTTATACAAAACAATATTATGCTGCAAATTGGGTCACGGTCTCCATCTTGAACAGGAATGGAAAAGGATGAATCACAGGATAATGACTCTACTGGAAAAAGTTGCTTCTTTTTTATTTTTTTATTGCCCAGCAGCCACCTTCGACCCACATGACTCAAAAAGATGCTGACGTAATTATTGGCTATTTTCGACGGCAAATCATGCGAAACGTAAATACATATAACCCAAGCTTAAAGCAAAGCGGTTCGGTTAGCTGTTGAGTGATGAGTGGAGAGGTGGGACATGGTGGGTACAACCACACTAAACGACCCCCCACCGTTTACAGAAACCCACCGACACAGTTTAACACGTCGCAACAGAAATGTCGGGAAGCTAGCTGGTTTCTTCCTACAGCAGCCTCGACATGCTGCCTTTAGAAGACCAGTTTCGCCACGTTGGGAGCTACTAGCCACGCAGCTCACTTGAAATGGGACAGCCAACATTACTAGCTAGCACCGGCGTTAGCAAACTAGTTAGTAGCGCCCAAGTGCTGCGAACTAAACTCGACGGATCACCTCGTGTTGTTGAATTTAAAAAAATAATAATACATTCAGTTTAATAGTGGTAAGACATACAGTCGGGGTTATAACTTAAATATTGAACACCCTTTAAGAGTTAACAGCTAATAGCCGCGCAAAGCGAAGTCAAAGTTTCGTAACCCCCCTCCACCAGCCTCCATTCAAAGCGGTGACCAGGCTGCCTTCGGTATCGCTAGCCCAGATGCTAATGCCGCGGCGAGACAACTTACAAAGCTCGGAAAGTTAACAAACACCAGCGAATGTGAACCAAGTGGCTGCTCAAACTCACCGGTTTTGATATGCATGTCTTTCCCCTTCACGTATCGCTGAAGTCAACCCGTTAAGCAACTTTTTGTTTACAAGGTTGATTATAACGACGGCTCAGCTCGCCTGAGTGTAACCACCACCCGGAAAACGACACGGGATATGTAAACTGCGAGCGGAAGTCCCTGCAAAGAAAGCGGTCCGGCGGGAAACTTGGAGGGAAATTTTTAAATTTTCAAACTGAAAAAACGCCACCCTGTGTGACGAACACGTGGTGCAAGTGATAGTGCTGCTGTCGATAGATTCAGCGTAAATGGACCCAATTATTACGGAGGCACTGATTATGTAGAATATATTAGATTTACTCTAATAAATACAACAGAAAACCCCAATTACTCTTAATGTGTCTATTTCTTTATTAAACTATTTCTAACAAACTTGCCAGCTTTTGAGATGAGCTTGGAGTGAGACATGGGTTGTGTGCAGTCACTATTTTTAAAGTAGCATGCTATGAATTAATCTTTAAGAAACAAGTGGAAGCTAAATTTTGATGTTAATACTTTGTCATGAAAATAGTTGATATAAAGTCAGTGCTTTTTGATAAACTAATGCGGTTGTCTGGTGATGTGACAGGAGTGGCCTCTGCATATGTTTGCAAGCATATCCAGGGAGAATTCTCCAACTACCTGCATGTCTACAAAACCACATACAGCTCTGTGGAAAAAGTGTTTCACTTTCAGTGCCAACACTTCTTATTTGTAGTGAGGTTTATCTGGACAGGATGAGAAAGAGAGGGTTGACCACTGATCCAAACTAAATCCCAGTGAGCAAAGTTTCCTTCAACTGTAAGTAAAAATAGCTAAATCTTTTATTCCCTTGGTACCAAACCCGTTTTGAAGTTCCTCCAGATCTTGAAGTGCAAAACAGAACTTGCTCTTTATTTTTACTGGTCTACTGGTACAAAATGCAGCCTGAGCGACACCATCTGGGTGAAGCGTTTGCCACACTAGGAACAGAGGAAGGGACGCTCTCCGATGTGGACGCGTCGATGCCTCGTCAGATCCCAGGAGTTCTTAAAGGCCTTGCTGCATTCCTCACAGCTGTACGGCCGCTCGGCCGCAACGAGTCACATTCGAGGCCCGCATGAACGTCTTGCTGCAGTCCGGGCATGTATGAGGGTCCCTTGGATGGGGAAGGGCTGTGGGAACTTATGGCGTGGGGGCTTCTTTGTGGGAGCTGGAGTCTTCTTTGCAGTCACCTAGAGTTTGTTGTTCTGCACTGGGTGACTGCGCTGGATGTGCTGCAGGGGCTCCGAACCCTGCAGGTGGAAACATGGACACTCGGCGCAGGCGAAGACCTGGGCGGACATCTCAACTGGTCCACCTGTGCAGAACACACACAAGAATTTCAGCTTGTCATTAGATTTTGGTAAATAGTACTTTAACAATCACGCAAAAACGATTTAAATAAACTGTCACAAAACTAGGTTTTTGCCAATAAGAGAAGTTTTGTTTTATATCATATTTATCATCCAATGTGTCCAGTTTTCTATAATATTTTACCACAAATACTGTTTCACAAATACCAGCTTCGGTTTTGGAGCGATACTGTGTTTTGCTTTACAATTTAATCATCAAAATGATCAAATGCAAAATAATTCATTATAAAGACATTTCTTTCAAGCTGCACAGAGTGAAGTTTTATGGCCAACTGCTGATCTTTAAAAATGTCTGATTTGTCAATTTTGATACTTATTTTGGCCGATACCTTTTTTTTTTTTTTGTCTGAAAAGTAAATAAATATATCCACAAAATCTAAGTTGCCAACAGTGGGGTGGGTCTACTTGTCCCCTTTAATTCTTTCACAGCAGAGTAAAAGAGGTATGAGGGTATCAACCATTCTCTGATCTCCCAAAATTAAGGAAATCGAAGCCAATTTATTGGTGCACCCTATATTTCTGATCTTAGAAAGTTATAAGAAAAAAACATAAAATGTTTAATTTGAAAGCTCATCTTGTTACAAACCTGCAGCCTTAATTATTCCTTGATTTCTGTCCAATATGCGATGCATCAAAGCAATAATCAGATATTGTTTGTGTAAAATCTACGTCACAATTAATGGGAATAGCTTTAATTTTTAGTATGAATCTTGTTAACCTGGAACGCTGAGCGACTGGAGGCTTTTGTGATGCTGCAGGAGAGTCCTGAGCTCATCATGACCGGACAGCGCTTCCATACAGTCCTTCAGCATGAAGGGCCCAGATGTCCACCATGAAACAGTCAGCTTAGCAGAGACGGCAATGTTTGCAATTAGAACAAGATGGTTCGAAGTGCAAACTGCAACTGCTGCCGAAGTCAGCCCTCACCTGACCGAGGTTCGGTACAGGCAGGAGCCTTTCCATGTTGGAAAGAAACTCCCACACAAGGAGCTGCATGTCTGTGTCACAGCTGAGATCGTACTCTGCTGGAAAAACCTCCTGGAAAGGACACAAACGACCAGATTCAGTTGAGCAATTTTTTATTTGTTTTTTATAAAGTTCTTGATTTTCTTTTCCGTTGTGAGTACTCCACATTGAGTTCATGTGCTCTTCATTTTTCTTTTTGTATAAAGTACTCTTAGCCCAACAGATCTGTGTGTCTCTCACCTGGATGGAGATGTTGCTGCCATTAACTGTGTTGACTCTCAGACTTGTCTTTAGCTTTGTCTCTTGCCTGGACAAAGCCATTAGCAGAAACAGCTACCTTTAGCTTGGTGTACTCTTTTTATTTTCATAGAAAGTGCTCCTGGCTCTGTCAATTTCTGTTTGGAATCATTGACATAGATGCTACTGACATGAACTTTGAGTACTCTGGATTGTTTTTTTGTCCAATTCAATATATTCTTCTTGTCTTTGTAGAAAGTGCTAGCAGTGGGTGTCTTTCTCAAGGAGCCATTGGCAAAGGTTTAGCTAGCATTTAAATACTTTTATCTTTTGTTTTGCAGTAGAAAGTACTTCTGGTTCAGTGTTTTAGTGTTGAGCTGCTGACACTTTGAGCACTCTGCTCCTGCTCCACTGCCTCTGTTGATGAGATAATTTTTTGTACTCTACTTTTTCCTGCTCAACTTTCTCTTTGGTGAGTTTCTCTGTTTTAGTAGTAGTTTGTATCACAATGCAATCAGACTCAGATGCTATCAAATAAGTCTGTATGTGTAATCATGGTACGTTCCTCACCCTGTAAAAGTGTTACAGGGTGACACTCAGTGTTTGGACAAGTTCTACAAATATCACCTCCTCAGCATCCCCACTCTGAAAAACAGGTGACAGACATTAGTGCGTTTAGGCTTCTTGAATGGGAAACAAAAGGGGATTCAAGTGACTTTCAGTGTGGCCTGGTTACTGTTGCCATTTGGGACTTGAGTATTTCAGAACCTGCTAATCACCCACGGCCATCACTCTGATCCACAGAAAATCAGCTGAGATTTTTGTTCATTTAAGTTTCTACCACTGTGGAACCTGGTGAAGATCAGTTGATTTTTGTCATGGCATCCCTTAAAAACAAAAATATATTCGAATTTCCCACAAACTTCTCTAAAGTTCTGCTGTGTCCTTTAGTGATATCTACATCTACAGATCACTGAATGAGACAAAAACCAGTAAAGTTAAAACACGTGCAGCAGTCATTTAAGTGTTTAATGTATTTTAGAGAAAAGAAACACCTGATATAGTTTATTTGCACTACAATGTGCTTTTATATCAACTGGTTGTCCGAACATCAACCTGGATAACCAGCTGTTAGCTGGTCGCTACAAGCTAATTATCACTCAAGAAGAGCAAATACTTTACAGACCCGAAGTTTTCCTCTGGCAGTTTTCCATTACAATACGTTTGCATCCTTTGGAAAAGTCCCTGACAAATTGCAGTAGCTTAGCATCCCATTTATAAACGACTTTCCCTGAACCGGAAACGTTAAGTTCTTTGGTTTCAAAGTAAAACCCCCTACTGTGCTTGAGCTGCATTTACCGCCACCTACCGGACAAAACGTGGATGTTAATGACAGCCAGAGAATTTACCCTTACAAATATATACCTCCGTATCTATACATTATTTAAACAGTTAAATACCCCGTAATAAAAAAATAATATATTGATTTTTAATACTTTTATATGCCTTCCGATACATTAAATTAAGTACTTTCCTCTCCACTTAGAACTGAAGTCTGTAGCAAAGTCAATTATAAACCTTAAAATTGAGGCAAGTACCAGTTTGTTGAGCATTTTACATACATATTTTTTAAGCTCCCCCCAATAAAGTAAAAAAAAAAAATGTTTGAAAAATTATAAAAGTCCATGCTGGTAGCAAGCTAGTAAACTTAATACTCATTTTAAGGCAAAGCTATTTAGCTTAGAATGCCTGCTAAGTGGAAGACTACAGATTAGCTCCCAGAGCAGACAACCCAACTAATTAACAAATATAAAATACTTATAATAATACATTACTTACAGTAATACACTACATTATGCAATAAAGACATATTTGAAAAGAGTCTGGTCACCACTACATTAATTATATTAAAATAGGAGTAAATGATTGTTATAAATAATACATTTTGGTAATATAACAGGAGAATTATTAGAAATGCTTGCATAAACAGGGACAGAAACTCTAACTGAAATGAGTTTTAGTTAGATGGAAGAACATTTTATTCATTCACGAGTTGTCTGTGCGCAAATTGCCAAGAGTTTGCTTAGAGTTTCCCCCACATCTACATAGTTTTCAATAAATAAAATGTTTTTGCGCTCGTATCATCATTGGTCCCAACACCAGTTACATATGGCGTCCTCTGACAAAAACCATACATTTCTTGAAAATGATCTGTTCTTTCCAGAAAAAAAAGACAAAATTAGAGATTATGTAACATTTACAGTGATACCAGAAGTATCATAAGTAATTTGCAGACACGTTTGCTGAGTCTCGAGGATAAAAGTCAGTGAAGATGTTTTAAGGTTCTCAGCAAAAACAAAAAAATACTTCAAACTATCATCTGCCAGAAACGACAGGGAATCCATCCGATGAGTTATTGAAAGAGCTTCTTGCTGAAGTCTGTGTCCGTGAAACGTGAGAGTCTTTGGACGGAGCCGAGGAAAGCTGCTGCATAGTTTCATTCAGTTAAAGCCGGGTTAGTTAGCCTTCTCACAGCAGGGTTTGAGCAGCCAGTCAAAGGGTTGATCCTGTAACAAGAATATTAGGTTGCTCTGAAAAGAACTATTTAAAGAAAATACATAGGTGGAGTAAATCGACTGATCTTCATAAGGTTCTAAATTACAAAAAAAACATAGCACAGATTAAGTATTTATTAAACAAAGATAAAGCTAAAATACAAAAACTGTATGTGGAATAACTATGTACACCTTTGCAGCTTCCACAGGACTTAAAGAGGACAATTTTATTGTAAATTGGCATCAAACGAGCCGTGAAAACCTTCCATTTTGGCTTTAAGGTTTTGGGACATGTGTATTTTTTTTAATACTTCCAATAACATTTTATGCCCTTTTATAGCATGATAAAACCTAAATCTTTATCATGTTCTGACACGTAAAACCCTAAAAACTGAAGGCGGATGTTTCATTGTCCTACGACAATGAAACGCATCACCTCAAAGCCGTGATGCGCTGCCCGTCAACAATGGCCGACTGACACGATGCACGAATAGTGGACACAAGCTAAGACATGTAAATGCTTCCAAAGCAAAACTATATCACAAACCGTGAGAAATTTAAAAAGTGACTTTGTGCTATCTGTCTCCTTGCGTCACATTAACTTCTATTCCGTGTTGTAACTTCCGGAGAAGCTCCGCCCCATTAGCTAGAAACTTCTGCCTCACCTTTTTATGGGACGACGAAATATACGAAGAGAAACAACGCGATGTCAAAAAGCATAAACACCCACAAATCCACCCAGTAGGAGTGTTTCGGAAAGTTAACAGGGCCTCCGTTAGATTTAAACATTTTATCCTCTCCAGAGGAAGCCACGGGAGTCACACCGGGTCCCATCTTTCCAATGGCTGCGACTGGGAGTTACCCGGAAGAGGAGAACGAGATCTTTCCTTCAAAATAAAATTCAACTTTTATTTTTTTTATTGTCATTGCACTTAGTGATTGGGATTTTCGGCTCCTTTTCGAGATGCGGCTCTAATGGCTCTTTTTAGTGTGGAGAGCCGGCTCTTTCGGCTCCCAAACGGCTCTCCATATACCCATATATTTTTTGTTGGCGGGGGGTGGACGACGACACCTTTTTCTTTTGTTGCCGGGTGTGTGTGTGACACTGTTATGTTTTATGTTTTCTTGGCCGGGGGGGGGGGGGAGATATAACGTAGTGTATACTTTAAAAAACCCGGGGATACCCGGGACAGGACGTGGAATACGGAAATGTCCCGGGAAATACGGACGTTTGGTCACCCTAATACTGTAGAAAAAAAAAAAAAAACGTCTCCCATTGTGGAGCCGGTTCCAATCGTTCACTTCAAAGAGCCGGTCTTGTGCGAAATTCGGTTCCCCTGTGAAAATCTGTTCCCCCTGTGTCGGGAGCGCGCATTGCTGCCAG
>CAEFZY010040820.1:0-56702 GCA_903066815.1 Brachyrhaphis roseni
TACCAGGGCCTAAGGGAGGAACTGGAGAGGGCCTGGAAGGTGAAGACCACAGTGGTGCCTGTGGTCATCGGGACCCTTGGGGCAGTCACCCCCAAACTGGAACAGTGGCTACAACAGATCCCAGGAACAACATCAGACATCTCAGTCCAGAAATGTGCAGTCCTAGGCACAGCCAAGATACTGCGCAGAACCCTCAAGCTCCCAGGCCTCTGTTAGAGGACCCGAGCTAAGAGGAAGAAACACCACCACCCGCGGTGGGTGAAAAGGGAATTTTTTATATATATATATATATATATATATATATATATAGCCATGTTGTGATGACTTCTTGAAGGCAGAATTTGAGAAATAGCAGGAGTTTTTTTTTAAAGAGAGGCCCAATTTCAAATTATGAAGTCTTAGCAACTGAAGGTATCATATTTACTTGATTGTGCTGCAAATTGGCACTTTAAGGCTGTTTCATCCCATCCAAAGTCATATTCAGTCCATCATTTTCTGCAATTTTATCCAAGCTTCAACTTGCAGGTTTTGGTCCAGAGTTGTTTGGTCTGAAAGCCTCATCCTGACTCCTTCCATCATTCAGACAGCTCAGTCTTCATCCCATCAGAGATGATGCTTTTCTCCATGGTGTGTTTGGAGCTGGAGGTTTCAGTCCAGCCTGATGTTGATTTGGGATTTTCTTACTTCAGTCCATTTTGAAGAACTTGAAGTGGAACAACAGGATTCCTTTGCTCCTCTGTGTGTTTCTGTGAATCTCAGCCTAACCTTAAAGGCCTGCCAGTGTTGCCCTGGATAGGAGAGCTGATGAGTATGAACAGGAGAAAACAGAGCAGTGTGAGCATGGCCAACCCGGCCAGAGGAATCCAGCTCTGCCTCCCAAAAGGTCAAGCAACCTTCCAGCCTGGGTTTTCCCTGGATCCGCTCCAGAGATCAGGTTGGGATGTGAAAATCTGTCTTAAATTCCGACAGGACTGACATCACTCATAGTTCATAAACTAGACTGCATTATGGACCTCCTGCCTCTCCATCCATTCGGCTCAAACACTGAGTGAACTTTGTTGGTCTGTCTTCATGTGACTCAGATGGGACCTGTGAGGGTCTCTGAATGACACTCAGAGCAGCAAAAGGTGTTGAAAAGCTTTCAGCTGCATGGCGTTGAGGAGGGGCACTCTCGATCAGATCTCCTCTCGGCTCAAATGACCCAGAAGCTTCCAGAGCAGCTGGCACGCCGCGTGCTCCTCACACATTCTGAGGAAGACAAACGGTCCGCTTTCCTTCAACACGTCACGGCCCACTGGACACAAACTGTTCCAGACAGCTCATGTCTCTGAAGATGAAATCAAATAATAGCAGGAGAGTTTGGAAAATCTCTTTTGTTGGAAGAGAAGAAAAAAACTGGACTCATGCTTAAGTTCCGGTTTGGTAGTTTATTGAAGCCAAGGCTGATCCAGAGCAACCTGCTGCAGCTTTGGTACATTTTATAGAATAAACAGCAGGAAACTAAGGCACCAAGAGGTTACAGGAGTGCACTTCATCTGTTATGTATGATGGTGTATCAGGGCCACTGTAGAAAGAAAAATAAAGGAGTAAATTTCAACCCAAAAACTTCATTCGTTTCTCTAGAAAATTTTAAGGAGTTTGAAAGAGAAAAATTTGCTACAACTTTTTTTTTCTGACAACCCAGAAATGTTTAGTTTTAAAAGTTTAGCATTTTCAGCTTTTGAATTAAGATTAATTAAATTTTTTTTGTAGCAAATTGTAGACTTTTCAAACTCAGAAATTTCCATGTTATTTCTCAAAGATTTCTGAGATTAATCTTAAAGTGTCTGAGTATTTTTCTCCCAAAATATCAACTTTTGGAGCTCAGAAATTTCTGTATTTTGCCTAGAAAATTTCTGAGATTATTCTCAAACTGTTTTTGTCAGCCCATTACAATGGCCCTCACACGCCACCGTGTATGTGTCCCTACCCTGGATGTGAAGAACTCACATGCTGTGATTATATGGCATTCTGCTGTGATCGTGTTTACGAGAGCAAAGAAAAGCCGAAGCATCTGCATGGAACAGTCCGGATAAATCCAATCCCAGCTGGAGCTGGTTCAGATTTTAAAATAAAGTCTGATGTTGCTTTCAGTGGTTGCATCTTTTTGGCCTTTTTTTAGCTTCCGTACATTGGGGCTTTGTGTTGTCAGCCAATCAGGTGACCACACACCTTGCAGCCTTTAACACATTTATAATTAGAATGTGCTAGTTTGTACTGTTCTGAACCAAAATACTGACTGAACCCAAAGTGACTTCAGTGGCTGAACACGAGAACACCAAAGCAGTTATTTTCATCAACACTCTTTGGAATAACTAAATATGTTTAACAGTGCATCATATCTGCAGAGAAATTGAACAGCAGCTCATTCATCCCAACATGTTTCTAGTCGTCCATCACCCCCAACCCAGAACCCGTTTCAGTGCTCAGACTGTTCTCTACCACAAGAAACCTTTCTGCTCCACTGATAGTAAACCGTATTTTCACTGTGAATAAAAACAATAAACTCTAAAAAACAACAAAGATGGGATTTTTAAAGCAAACAAAAAGGGAGTGTGAGTCGTCAGAGTCTGCAGGTCCTCCTCTCCTCACTGGACGCTCTTCCTGAACTCCGCGCCTTCCAGCATTTTCTGAAACACACACAAAAAAAACACGATCATGTTCATTCAATACGATACACAGTGTTTGACTGAGACGGTTTTACACATTTCCAAACAATGAAACGTGATAAACAATCCATGTGCAGGATGGAGGCTGACAGACTGTCAGGTGTTTGTCCAGCTGGTCGGTGTCAAGTCTTCTGCAGCTTCCAACACTGAAAAAACACAATGCAGCTCTAACTTAAAACAAATTGGAATTAACACTTTTTTTTTTTTAAGTTGGACCCATATTCTCTTTCTTTCAGTGCAGGATTCCCCCAGGATTGTTCTGGATTTACCTTCATCCAAATTCCCATCAACTCTGAGCAGCCTCCCTGCTCCTACTGAAGAAAAGCATCCAGGCAGCATGATGCTGCCACCACCATGTGGAAGCTGGACTCTAATTACTCAAGAGGTAACTTCTTACACTCATGTTGGGTTTTCATAGTTAACCATGCCTGACATTTCTAGATTTATATTGTTCAAAATAACAGATGCATCATGAAGACAGTGATGCAGAAACACAAATTACTTTAACGTCACTATATTTCTAACAGCGTGAGGAAGCTGGAGTTTGTGAGGAGAACCCATGCATGGTCCGGTGGCGCCTCAACATTTTCATCGGTCTAGTAAAAGTTTTAGGGTGGCACAAAAAAAGAAGGATGTATTAATTCTTCTCCGGGTTTGGACGTTTAGATTTGTCAGGTTAAAAGTAGACTTTAGTACCAACAGTCCAATCGGCGTGTGTGAGCTGAATGACATCATGGGTTTGGACATTTCTACTCCTGAAAATGCCAGTAGGCAGACCTGAACAAAGCTGTGGGTCCAGCGGGAACATGGGTCAGCTACTGTACATCCAGTGTGACAGCAGGTTGTAGGTGGCGCTGACTGATCCGCTCACATGGTGCTGCACAGCGAGGCGGCGTGGAGCTGGACATGTACAGCCAAGGAATCCTTTCATCGGCCTGATCGAGTGTCTCATGGGGGAATGTGAACTCTGCGAAACTTAAAACTTCTCTGTGCCTGAGGCTGAACTGAGAGTCAATAGCCATCAATTATCTCACCGCGTTATTATTAGACACGAAACGAAGGGAGCCGCAGCTTATGGCACAACAATCTGATGACACGCTATATTCACATTCTAATTCAAAAATACTTTATTGATCCCAGGGGGAAATTTAACTTGAATGGTGCTGCATATTACTGTAAAAACTGTTCAAGTGTGGATGCAACAATTTGCATGATCACTCACTCCAATTTCAAAATGGCCACCATTTTTGAGCCTGTTAGACAAATATGTCATCCTATTCATATGACTTTAAAGTAATAACATGTAGCAAAATCAGAAGCCAAAACTCAAACTGAGGACGTTGCTGTTATTGAGTCTGAAGTCTGTCGTCAGCTGGAGGAGATGAAGATGTGTGACATAAACAGAGCAACAGTCGTCTTAGTGGTTCATTTTTTATGCGTTTAGCAGTTTAGCGTTAGCTTTTGCTAAATTCTTTACGTGTTTGGCAGTTTGGTGTTAGCTTCCGCTAAATGTTTATTGGTTTAGCATAGCTCAGATTCTTGTTTCTTTGCTTAGCTGTACCCACTGCTAGCAGTAGCTATAGCTAATGTTAGTGCAAACATATATTCTGGTTTACAGCCATGGTGGTCATTTTGAAAAATGTGAAGAAAAAGGAAACACAAGTTTAAGAAAATATGATTTCTATTGTTGAGAATATGAAGGCAACGATTTGACACCAAACACAATCTAATTAACGATTTTAGTGCAAAAATAACATTTCCATGACAAAGATGGTAGCCATCTTCAAAATCAAACAATTATTTGCAAATATAATTTCTATTATATGTATCATTTGTGATTAGTGGTGCCAGTTTTAGTGCCAAAATATATATTTTCCCTGATGACCATGGTGGCCATCTATGATTTTTCTGATCCAAACATTATTATTATTATTCTTTTATATAAAGCAAACCTCTGGGAACATCTGTGCCATGTTAGGTTCTTGTATCTGCAAGAGAAAGATTTTTGCTTTAGCCTAACTTTAAACACAAAAAGAAACATCAAGTAAAATATTAATCTGCAAATTTATTTATGGAGTATCAAAGTCTTAACTTTGGGTCAGACATCTGGTTCTTAATCATTCAGATTTAGAAGTTTAAACTACCAAAATGACCTCTGTAAAGGATCTTATTGGCCCTAAAATTAGGTCATAATAACATCTGATCAACAATTAAATGTGAATATTATAGCATTATTATTGATTCAACAACAAAGTAAATACAAAAATTGTAAGTTGAAAAAACAAAAAAACATTTTCAACTTTATGTGATTTTAATATATGGTGGTGTGTATTTAATTTCAAATGTAAAATCTTAGAGCTAGAGGAGTGTGCATTTCCTCTCTCAAATGTGACCTGGACAGCCAATCCCTGAATCAACAACACAAAAAGACATTTTCACACCTAAGAACACGACAAGCTCTATTGTTAGATTTCAGTCCATGCTGGAAAACAGATCAATAAGTTCATCACAGCTGCAGCAGTATTACACTGTGGAGCTTTAAGGGTTAGATTACAAACTGAGTCAGGGGTTTAGATATTAGAAAAGTAGGCAACATTTTAGAGTATTAACGTGTGATTACTGTCAGGGGAGTTGAGGGGGAATCATTGGACAGAAATGATGGCAATCAAAGTGAAAACCAACCCCA
Source organism: Brachyrhaphis roseni (assembly GCA_903066815.1). Classification (NCBI taxonomy): domain Eukaryota; kingdom Metazoa; phylum Chordata; class Actinopteri; order Cyprinodontiformes; family Poeciliidae; genus Brachyrhaphis; species Brachyrhaphis roseni. The sequence continues at coordinate 5,395 of CAEFZY010040820.1, forward strand.
AGCTACTCACCCAGCATTTATCTGCCTCTGGAGAAGCAAGAGAACAAAGAACGACTCAATGAGCCAAAAACCAGCAGCTGGTATGAGAAGCTGGGCCTTCAACCCAAAGTCACAAGAAGGATGGAGAAACGCTGTCAGTGTTATTCTGAATGTAGCATTGCTGATGTCTTTCCCTCCTCGCTTAGTGTTTAACACACACCTGCACGCTCTAGAGCCGCAGACCGACAAAAAGGTATTCACGCTGTGGCAGCACACCGGAATGTATTGTATTCTACGTTATGAAGAGCTGAGGAAGCGGCGTGGCTTGATCTGTACCTTGGTGCTGTAATTCTCCAGAAATGAGCCCTCCTGCAGGGTTCACAATGCCAGTGCAGGTGGACCTGCTCTGCAACGCCACCTTTCAAATCGTTTGGTTAGAGTGAAAAGTGGCGCGCAAGATCCACAAGCACAAGTAGACGCAGTGAAGGCGCTGGAGATCAACCAGCAGGGAGGAGACAGAGCAACTGGCGTGTGATCCCAGTTCATTGAGTCAACTGTAAACATAGCCATTAAGCTGTCGTTGGCTTATAAAAAAAACCTTCTTTACAATAAATAAGTTTACTGTAAATCAACTTATTTAAATAAACTTGTTTACAATAAACAGGCTAAGTAAAGCCCTCCCACAGGGTTTTACTTATCCTGGTGGGGGCAGGAGGGCAAGTAACGCCTGGTGGGCTGCCAGGTTTACCACACACTGGGGGAAACCCTGGAATAATCTTGGTTATGCTAACTCTCTGAGACACTGTGAGAAAAAAGAGATAATCTGGTTTAAAGTTTGAGTCATTGTCACTTGACAATCCATATGTTAATAGTGTCAATACTGTATATGACTTATTTTCATGAGATGACCGCAGGTGAATTTTTCTGGGGAGTAGAGTCCAAGCTTCAGTGTAGGTGTTAGAAAAATGGAACCTGAAGTCACACATTTCTGTTTAGTGTTGGTTTGTCATGTTTGACTTACAGGATTTCTTTCACTTTTCTCAAAAGTTACCATTATTGCTGGTCTAAAATGTGGACTTACTGTCTAAATAGTGTGTGGAGGGAATCAGATGTAAATGACTGTTGAACTATTTAATAAATAGTTCAACAGCAAAATAGTTCATAGCTAAGCTCATAAGAAAAGCTACACCAAGTAGCTAGGATTTAGTTATCATTCTATGTTTTGGTGTCGCTATGGGTTTGTTGGTCTGAACATGTGTTGGTGCACAGCAGTGCTGAGGCTGTTTTGGATGCTTAATCCTTCGTCCGACAATGATGTTAAGTTTAAAATGCACTGGGATACTCTTTAACTGAACTCAGTTGTGTTTTCTTTAAATGTTGGAAGCCTCAAAGATCTGCTCAAAGCTGTCAACATCTCTTTCAACTTCAAACCTAAAAAATGTTGACAGTTTCAAAGAAAAAGCCCAAAGTTCCCAAACTGACAATGAGAAGAATTTAAGTTACACAGATTCTAGCAGAAAGCCATTCGTGGTTTGTTATCTGGATCCACCAGACAAACATATGAAGCTACTAGTAGTAAGAAGAATCACTGATACGAAGAAAATTCATTCTTTAAAAAGACTCTGAGTCCATAGGCTTAACTAAGAAAAACGTTTCAGATGAAAAGGGAAAGAACCAAGAAAAGTCCAGATGTCCTAGAGAATCCAAACCAATTTATTTACCTTCTTCTTCAGAGCCTCCAGTGACTCGAACTCAAGCCGGGCCAGTTTAATCTGGATGTGTTTGGGAACATCTGGGATAAGGAACGTCAGGATGAACTTGAAAGCCAGCAGTCCGTGCTATATATGTATATAAAAAAGCCAAAGAATTAGAATCAAAGAGCAGGTTTAATCACATCAGAGTACATCATCTTCAATGCTTATTTAAATCTGTTTCTGTCAACATGAAGTAATGGAAGTGTAGTTTGAAAGAAATAACTCAGGAAAATTCTGTTTTGTTTTGTTTTTTTTAGTTGTTCCTCTGCTGGAAATCAGAAAGAGACAGACAGACAGACAGAACCTCCATCAGCTCTGATCATCATAACCAGCTTCCCTTGCCTGCTGGAAGAGTTGTGTTCAAACGTTTACCTGCTCTGGTCATGATTATGAATCCTATTAAATAAAATGTGTGACCCAGAAGCACAAGTTTCTGTATTTCATACAGGATCAAAATGATACATTACTTATATTTATAAATCACTGGCTAGCTAAGCTGTGCTAAGAAATGTTAAGCTATGAATAGAAAATATAAGCTAAGCTAACAAAAGCTAAGTTAAACTAACAAAAGAAAAGGTAACATACACCAAGAAAGACATGCTAAGATAAGGTAAGCTAAAAAAAGGTACGGTAATCCAAGCTAAGAAAAGCATAGCTAAGCTAAGCTCATGAGAAAATTTAAGGTGAGTAAAGCTAAGCTAAGCTAAATTAAGCTAAGCTAAGTTAAGTAGAAGTTAAGGGGGAATAGTTTGTTGCAGAAGTGAAGCATGTCAGTAAAAAAAAACCCAAATAATTCTTTAAAGAGACTCTGAGTCCATAATCTTAAGTAAGAAAAGTGTTTTGAAAAGGGAAACATTTAAGAACCAATTCAGTTTTGAGAGGCTGGATCCCTCAGTGTGTCCAATTTGGTGCACAATGTAACAGTGCCACCACAGAGGGGTTCTGCTGATGTACACAGCAGAGTGTGTTTCTTTACTCCTACCAGTGGGACATGAAAACCTCCACAGGGAAGAACCAAAGAGGCATCCTGTCTCCTTCTGATGCAGAGAAGCATTGGTTCCACTCCAACTGCACCCTGTGTGACAGAGAGTTTCACCTCATTCCTGAAGCTAAGCTCATTTCAGCTGTCTGTGTGTGGGATGTCATTCTTTCAGTCATGGTCTGTATCTCATGATCACAAATGAGAGACCAGTAAATCAAGGACTTTCTTTTTTTCTTTACAACAGAGAAGAGCAGCACCTGCAATCCAATCTGTCCTTCCATATAGAGGAAGAGCCTGCTGAGTTCAGGAGAAGGCAATAAATAAAGCACCACAGGGTAGAGTCTGTTTTTGCTTTATTCAGGCTGGCATATCATCAGGAAGTATCTCCAACGCTGCCAGAGCCAATGAGGAGATGCTGATAAGATGAAGGAAGACTAACAACCCTACACCAGAGTTAGTGTGCTGTTTTAACAAGCTTCCTGGTGCCACAAAGTCTGATAGGCCTCCAACAGAAAGTAAACGCTTCACTTTGTGCGGCTTATTTGCTTCGCATTAAACATCATAAACTGAGTGTCTCCAAGGAAACCACTTTTTACTGACATTAGGTGTCTATTTCTAATGCTGGTTGTGCTTAAGTACAAAATGAAAAACTAATCATTCTTAGCCAAATATGAGATTCAGTCCATGTGTACAATAACTTTAAAATCATAGCTGGTGGACAAAGTGAATGTTTTATCACTGATCTGAAGGAAAATTACGTTAGCACGCCTCAGAGCAGCAGTGACAGAGCAGACAGTGTTTCCAGTTTGAGCACTTCCATTATGTCAGGCAAAACACACTTTATGGTTTGTGCCTGAACATCCTCAGGGTTCAGGGTAACCTTGAGCTGCTGAACCATCAGATATATAAATTAGCTTCTAACAACATGAGCAATCAGCTAAGAGCCGGAGTGTTTATTGTGCATATTCAATCAATGTGACAACTCGATAAGACCAGAGAGCTCTGTTTGTTGATTAGGGAAAGTGCTGCACTGTGCTTTCTGAATCAAACAGCATCCTTCTTGATGCTTGTTGTTTTCCTTAGCAGTGTTGTTGTCTCCGTATTTAAAGCCAGTATTTATTCTTTAATGAGATTAAAGAATAATAGCAGTGTGATAGATGGCTGATGTGTTCAGGTTTTATCCAGGCACCGAGTCTGAATCTGCTTTCTGCAGCTACTGTAGCCTGCATCAGTCCTGACATATACGGGGGTGTACATACGTGTGTGTGTCCTAAGGTTAGGGGAAATGTCTGGGTTAGGCATAAATGCAGTTAGCTCCCTTTATCCAGGCCAGGTTCTTTAACATCTGCAGGATGATTTCCATTCAAATATCTCAGTCTACGTGGTTAGAACAAGAACTCCTGTTAAGGTCGTATTAAAAACCTGAGGACGGATTACTTAACGTATGTTCTGCACATTCTTCAAATGTCTGCAGCGTCGTCATGGTACAGCTCCCACCTACAGGAAAACATTCACTCACCTACAAATTGTGCCCAAGTTTGATTGTGCTGGTTTCTGGGAGACCAAAGGAAGTAAATGAGCTGTCAGGCTGACAAAGCAGGGCTAGCATCACAGCTACAGTTACAGAGAAGAGAAGAAGAAAAACACTTCCAGCATACTCCACTGTGTGAAGAACTGAATCTTTTCAGTGTTGACTCACAAAATATGTGAATAATCTGACATGGTACACAGATGAAGTCATGGGGTGTGCTTCCTCCCAGATAGATCATCTCTCTCACACAAACAAACGTTTGTATTTAAACCCATATTAGGACTTTGAGTTGACTTCCAATTATAACTGCTGTTTGCCTTTGTGAGTTAACATGTAGAAACACCTCTGAAATCAGACTTTTCTGATTGCCTAGACTGTCCTAGCTTAATGTGAATAAATAATCACTTATCAGAGAAAAATCTTTTGTATAATAAATTGAATTTTAGGAATCTCTTAAGCCAGAGCTTGACCATTTGTGTAAAATAATTGAGCAGATAAATCCAGGTGGTTTTCTATCCTGAGCAGTTATTAATTCTGGCAGAAGTTACAGTGCTATATCCACTGGCACCCACCCCTGTTAGTGAGAAAATTAACATTTCAATCTTGTTCAAACTAATACAACATAAACAATGTAGTATTTACTGTCGACCTGACGGTATGTATTTCTGCAGGCTGGGCAGTTTGGATCAAATTACAACTCCAGATTTTAATATCTTACTAAAAGTATGAATAAAAAGGATCAAATATGTTTATCTTAAACCTTATTTATGTTTCTATTCTCAAAGAGGATTTCTGCAAGGACTCAACTGGGAGAGCGCTTACCAAAGTGGAAACTGATATTATCTGGAGGCTTTAAGTACACAAACCAATAATGAGGCATAATTAATATTTTCATGTTTCACATGGTCCGCCAACACACAGCGTTTGAATGCCAGAACCTTCTGGGCACTGAATGAAAGAAAATGAAGATTCACCAGTCTGTGTTGGCCTACAGAGTTCTTCTGCTTTACACTTAGATGTTTCACATCGTCAATCATTACCATGGTGATAATGATGATGATGATGATGGTTCAGAATGAAACAAGGTGGTTTGGTAAAACAAAAACAGTGAGATAAAATATGATAAACAGGTAGCAGAATATTAACACATATAGAATATTTTGCTTTCTGTAGAGCTTCAGATAATCAAACTGATGTTAATATCAAACAAAGATAAACACAAAAAATCAGTTTCCAAAATATAAGCTAACCTAGGTGAAAAGTAACTACCCCCTAAAACTACAACTTTTCTTGATAATTAAAGACGGTCGAACCTGCTGCGTTTTTGGTATGGCTGAGGTTAGATTTAAAAGGTTATGGTTGAGTTTTTAGGGTCTTTAGATTTTGCCAAAATCTGAAAAATATAAATATATGATTAAACTGCATGCACTAAACTACAGATCAGGTCAACCAATACTAAAAAAAGTCAGAATTAACAAACCCAGACCAGTAATTTTTATTCCCCTCTTGAAGCTGTTTGGTCCAGATGAAAACAGCTGGTTGCTGGAGCTGCTCACTCTGCTCAGAGGGTTTCTCTGTAATCCCAGCTGCTCTGAAATGAGACAGCTCTGTGACTCTAAAAGAAAGTCTCTGACTCTGAGACAGGCCGGCCTGTTGCCTGGTTACTGATCAGTGATGCGAGGAAGCTCCATACAGTAATTACCCAGGTATCAGCACCGCTGACAGAAAGCTACAAGTCGCCCAGCAACCAGGAAACCCAATTGTTCTGAGTGTGTAAAAACACACACCCAGCTGGTCTTCATACCCTCAGTCAGTGGAGGCTCCACCCCTTTGCTCTGTTCTAATAAATGTGAATGATGATGATATTGATGGAGTGGAAACATGTTCAAATTGTCAGTAAGCACACTCAGGAGTTGACTCTTCCTCCGTCACAAACACACAGGATGGCTCTGATTGGTGCATTACTGATTGGCTGCATGCTGGGAGCTGTCCTTGTTCTGTCTGGGCTCAGCGGAACAGCATCCCCCCTGCAGCCAGAGCCCCGGGACAGTGTTCAGTCCACAACCATAAAAGTCATGTTCCCATGGCTCCAGGCCAGAGGACAGAGAAGCAGCATGCTGTCAGAGTCCAACTAACCGGCTCCTGGAGTAGTTCACAGTGTCTACAGAGCTGAGGAAAAGTATTTACCCCCTACAGAGTTCTTCTGCTTTACACTTAGATGTTTCACATCGTCAAACTCATTTTATGATCCAACAAAGATAAACTGAGTAAAAAGTAGTTCAGTTTTTAAATTAAGGGGACTAAGTTACACAAAGCGACCTTCACCAGTCACACACAGGTCTGATTAGTGTCAGACCTGTGAGTTTTAAAACCATACAATTACTCAAGGCCTGTGTGACAAAATGAAAGGAAGAAAGTCTCTGATACCAGTCAGTCTGGACTCTGGAAAGAGTTACAAAGTCATTTCTAAAGCACTGGGACTCCAGGGAACCTTAGTGAGAATCAACATCCACAGATGGAGAAAACAGGATATCTATAAGTTACAGTGAGTTAAATCTAAGACTTTTTAAATGTCATCTTGAATTAAATTTAAGACAAAAAAAACATAGAAATATAGGGAATGGTTGGTGATCCTGCTGTTGTCGCAATCAAGCGTCGCATAAGTTGTGAAATTTCTGGGTTATTCACACTGCATAAGGCTCTCTACAACCTGCAGCCTAGTGTAAAAGATTGTTTTTTTTCCCAGAAAGCACAGAGTTTCCAACCCACAACCCATTCTGTTATGAGGGAGAAGTGAGCCAGAGGAGAAAACGACTGTCACCCAGTCTATTGGCGATAAATTTGTGTGCCCCATGATGGACTCAAAAAAACCTAGCTAGCTAGCAAATGCATGTTAGCGGCTAACACTTTGTTCTGGTGTCACAGAACAAAGTGAAAATCTAATTTTGCCCGACAGAAAACTACATATATTTAACAATATATGAGACTTAGACACAACAAAATTTAAGATGTAAAATTAGCGCATTTAAGGCCTTCAGCAGTCCTCATATGTGGAAAAGTTTATATCAGCAGTAAAAACAGAGTTTTTAATTCCCAGGTGAAACAATGGTAAAACAAAAACAAATGTGAACACTAATGAATAACAACATACTTTGCTGTGGAGAATTAACTTTCTCAAATATGCAATTTCATGTTTTTCTTGCTTGTAGTCGCAGACATTTAATTCAGTGACTTTAATAAAGGTCCAACCAAAGACTAGGTTTGCAAATTATCCTATGGTTAGAAAATATAAGTATAACAAGGTCGCTCTGCTTTTAACATGTAGCATTGTTTTACTGTGCTGTCCTTAATTAAGTAAATTTGAATTGAATTGAAGGCTAAATCCTATTTTTTATAATTTTAAAACATTATATTACATACAGCCAACACTCTGCCACAGAAGCTCCTCTCATCTGAGCCAACCTGGACTGTGGCTCCATCTAGTGAGGGAAACTCCATCAACTCAAAGCTTGCTGCTGGACATCCACATCTCCACAGTGAGGTGGGTCCTGCTTCAGATGGTCTGGTAAGGGATTTTCAGAATAATTTGGGGCTTTGAACAAGTCAGTTCCCAGGTTGGCCTCATTATACAACCTAGCACTGCATTACTCCCTAAAAATGAACCGAGTTCACCAGTTTGAATTCATTGTGAATGATTTTCTACCCGTTCACTCAAACCATCGGGTTCAGTTCATGTTTTCTGTGTCGTTTCAATATTTAAGCTGCACAAAGAATTACTCATCATTAAGGTGTACAAAACCTCTCATTGCAGGTCAGTGACTTATTCGTTGCTTCATGCATCCTCTGTTAGGACAAGCTTCTCTTTGTTCTGAACTAAGTCACACTAAAACGATTACGATGTTAGTGATGTTCCAGAACACAGCTTGGAGCTGGCATGAGTCATGTGGATTTACCTCGATGGCCACCGTCCATAGGATGAGCTGGGTCTCAGACTCAGGGAAGTATGCCTTGACTTGTGGAGACATGCCAATGAGCGCACAGTTGGTCACGACAGCAATCACACTCATGGTCTCGAAGGCGAGCTGTGGAGAGTCAGAGGCACACAGAGAGCAGCAGCAGCTGCTTTGAATCAGCCTCATCACATCATATCAGACTGGCTGACTGTTTAAAGACAACAGGTTTGATACTGGAGCTAAGAAGATGCACTGGGTTTTATGAAGCCATTCAGAATCAACATCAACTGGACCTGAAGTAAAGTCAGAACGTTTTAAAGGGGGAATGAGGGATTATGGAAAATATATGTATATTTTTTAACTTTACATCATGTTATAATGTTTAGATCTCTTTGAGGAACCTGAGCATGCTCACATTAAACAGTGAAACAGATTTATTTACTACAAGTGATTTGACTTTAGTTTTCTTAGATCTTATTGTTTATAATTATTGACAGGAATTAATAAATATGAGCAAACGGAATTCTAGGCTCTACAGAAATCCACCTCAGATTCCAACCAACAACCTAAAACGTTTTCTTTACATGAAGTCAGATGCCAACATGAGAGCAGTTCTCCTCTGTCTTCTAAATCTTTGCTGTTCCCTCAGTTTATAAATAAACATCATGTTCCTTTGTGCAGATAAAGTTGACGGATACCAACCTGCCAGACTCCGATGTTTGCAGCCGGGTCAGCAAAGGGTCTTTTGAACACATGACACATCTTGAAGGCGTCGGAGTAAACCTCTGTGACGTTGTTCAACACCACCAGGACGGCAGCCAGCGGGTAGACGCAGGAGAACAGGCTGACGTAGCCGAAGAGCAGAAAGAGCTCCAGGTAGTCGTCAAATGTTCCCTGAGAGAAGTAGACCTCAGAGATCAGACTCTGTTGGGATGATTGCTGTAGCTTTCATCGGAAGACGTGAGCTCACCAAGTAGGTGCTCATATCGGCCTCCAGACGGACCTGCTCCGCCAGAGGGAGCTCTTTGTCCCCGGGAGTTCTTCTCTTCTGAACTTTGCGAATCATCTTCTTGTTGCGTCTCCTCTGCAGCCAGTAAGGCAAGAAGGCCTCCATGAACTGATTCAAGATCTGACTGGTGATCAGTAAGGTGGCCAGACTCTAACAGCAGGAGAGGAGGAAAAGATGTGAGATGGTTCTAAACACTGGTGTACACAGAACGTAGTCACAGAGAGAAGCAAATAGACTGGAAAGGAGGGAACACACCTGACTGAGCAGCACCATGTCCTGCATTACAAATGCGATGTAGAACAACGAGGCGAAACAGTTGAAGAAGTTAAACTAAACGACAAGATGAGGAGATTAGATCAATAAGAGCCTGAATGTGGGAGCAGAACAGAGCAGAACTAGTTTCAAACCTCATCACAGCTAGAAACTAGTGATGAGGCTTTAAATCTGAGTGTAGTGATGAACTCTGACCTGAACATTCAGAGACACATAAAGACAGTTACAAAGACAGCCTTCTACTACCTGAAGAACATTTCCCAGATTAGAGGACTAATGTCATGGAGAAGCAGCATTCAGCTTCTATGCACCACGAATCTAGAACAAACTTTCAGAAAACGGCAAAACAGCTGAAAAACTGAGTTCCTTTAAATCCAGGCCCATTTGTTTACAGCTCCCTTTGATTTATAATAACTGGTATATTGATCAATATTTTTTATGTAAATTTTGCTTGATCATTTAGATGATGGCATCATTTGACAAAATGTAATGTTTACTGCTTGTTTCATAATTGATGACTGGGTGATGTTTTTATGATATAAATAAGCTGAAATATGCCATACAAATAATCTTTACCTAAATGAATACCCTGACTGATTGCTTCTGCTTTTGTGCCACTTAAAGGTTACAGATCACCAAATTAATTTTAATTTTATATAAACAGAAAGAAAAGATGAAAATTTTATTTGTTAAGGGTGATAATTCTATCCAAACCAACCTGACCCTGTGTGAAAATAATAACCCCATAAACCTGCAGACTGATTGCTGTTAGTGGTCACACAGCACATCGTCATTTATACTCACAACAAGAACTTTAAGGACCAAGTGGTTCTGAAATGAAGACTCCAGGCGGTGATTTTCTAAACACAGATCAACAAAAATATTCAGTGAATCAGCATTAAACCATTTTATATGAAAAAATAACATAGTTCAGAATTGCTTAGTGGTTCATGCAAATAAAAATCTGAACACTTTCTATTCTGATCCCATAAATAAAATCCAGAGAATGCAACTGCCCTCATAAGTGAGCTAACCAGTATAATCAAGAAAGTGTAATTTAATCTCAGAAGTGTTTAACTGCCATAGGCTGGAAAAACATTCAGGAGCAGTATCTGGTTTAAATGAGGAAACTTTCCCATTTTAAGGAGATTTTTTTTAAAAACTTGTAATACGATTTATGTCTCATTAACACCAAAATATCTTCTTGTCTAAATAAGAAATGTTGCAACAGTTAAAGAGTGTTGCCTCTAGGGATTTTTAGATGTCGCCTAGAGGAAACGGGGTGAGAAGGAGAGTCATAGCAAACTGCTTTAATGCCTTTTTTTAAAAAGTCATAATTTGTCAGAGGATAGTTTTTTGTATCTTGTTAAACAAGAAACATTCTCATTTTAATGAGTTTTGTATCTCATTAAAATAAGAATGTTTATTTTTTTGACTTTACTGTTTTTTTTCCATTTTTTGTTTTTTTATTGGGATACAAAAACATAAAATACAGGCGTGGGAGATGAAGTGAACAGAAACAAAATGAAATGTGCAATAAAAGCAAAGAGTTCAGTGTACTCCTTTAGGTATTTGTAACACAGAGTGTGTTTTGTTGATATGGTTGGTAGAAGAAGAAAGAAACAATAAAATAATATGAATTATTTTATATAGCATTATTTAATAATTTTTATTTTAATTTGAAACTTTCTCATTATGACGGGATACCGCTCCTGAATTTATTTCCAAAATCTGGCAGTGAAATGCTTCCGTACAGAATGAACTACTGATCAGTAGTGTTTGTGTAGATTTAGATTGTTTAGACCTTCTCACCCCATTCTGTGAGGAACTCAGCAGCATATCTATAAACGAGGTTCATGGCCTCTATCACCACGGCGTAGATAATACTGGGGATGTAAAGGAGCACTCCTGTCCAGAACGAAGGGTCCTGGTCATGGACGGACAGCACCCAGCCTTCCATCTGGAAGTAGATCATCATGACGTACAGAGACAGGTAGAGGCAGAGCAGGACGAAGGGCAGCGACACCAGGTAGATCCTCAGCTGGCGCTTGGCGTTGGGGTACAGAGGCTCCTCCCGATCCGTCACCGGGTTGTACCCGAGGACGCCGTGGAACCCAGGCCGAGGTTCTTCGAAGGCCTTCTTCCTGCTTAGCGTGCCCCAGTGGTAGGCCAGGGTGGCGCTGGATCGCTTCCACAGCTGGAGGACGAGGAAGAGAGAGGGTCTGAAAAACCTGTTAGCTTCATAATAACAACATGCTTCATAATAATACTACGTGTTACCTGTCAGTCTTACACAAACTAGCTGCCAAACTATTCTTTCCTAAATGAACAATCACCTGCTCTCAGGAACTTACAAAATTCCCAGAATGTCTCTCAGAAACTTCTGATCCATTCTAATCTCTCTGAAAACTATGGCTTCACATACAGAAGAGTCAGAGAAACCCAGCAAGGACTAGCTGAACTCTAAAGTTAGTCTGGTTCACTGCAACTGATGGATAGTGTGAACCCAAGAAAACTGAATGCTAAAGCTGAAACAAGAGTTATTAGTTTAAAGGTATGAGCAGTTACCGCCCCACCCAAAATACGTGTTTGCTTCCTAGCTGAGATGTACAGGATAAAGTACTTCATTAAATGTGGGAAAAGTTTGTAAATAATTTGTCATGGTTTAATATTTCACACCCACAAAAAAGCAATACTTTAACAGAGGTGTGCAGAAACCTGAGGTTCAGTATTTATAAAACCTTCTAACAAGTTTGAAGCTTTTACAATTAAGGAGCTAATGAAGGTTTACACTAAAGCAGGTTTTTCTGAAGACCTCACCAACTCAAAATCAAGACTTCTTAAGACCATTATAAATGGAATGGAACACTCACAAACACACATTTGTGCACCAATACACAGACCGGTAGGAAACTTGGGATTAAGTGCCTTGCCCAGGGGCACATTGACATGTGAGTTAGAACTTAACCTACCACAATTTAACCTCTGATTGCAAACGATTTCACTACCTACGAGCCACAGCCATCCTGTCCTAATAATAGTTTTCCCAAACTCAAATCTAGCATGTTCTGTATGCTAGGCTGTGAGACAAGAGGTTTTCTTCTGACATTATAACTAACATGGATCTTCTGTTTCTGTTATTTCACACACTGATCTGAGGTAGATTTGTTGCCTAACTGTCTTGTCCTTCATATGGACATAACCTCTCAGTGTTACACCGTGAGTTTCATCTGTTAACTAACTGATAAGTCCTCCCAGATTGATGGGAAGCAATGATTGCTTCTGAGGGATCATTGCTGCTGTCTTTCCTCTCTGTCATTGTGTTGACACGGACAAAACTGCTTATTTCTGTATTTGTTTTCCTATGTAAAAACTAATGTGTTTATGTTTATCGACAAATATTTTGATCTTCTTGAAGACCTTAACTACGGTACAGAGCTGGAAAGGATTTGTTCTTTAGTCAGTAAAATCAGCTTTCATACCTCCAGAATAATTGTGCACCAGACCACGTTGAAACCAGCAAAGGCTACATATTTATCATAATCCTCGCAGTCAAACATGTAGTAAGGCACTCCAAACAGAGCCATAGGCACCAGGGCAAAGGTGAAGTACTCCAGGAAGCCAAAGTACAACGCCTGCCCCTCACCATAGTAGTGTCTGATTTCATCTGGAAAGAGAAAGTAAAGTCCGGAGCAGGAGTACTGACAGTGTTTCAGTAAGAAAAATGACACATTAAAACATTAATATTATATGGCAGAGGAAAATGGAATCCATCACGTTACATTACACCACAGTCCCTGAATATCTATTAACTTCACAGTAATGCTCAGACATTTACTGCATCAATCAATCTGAGTGATTGAAATCAGCTGAAGGGGAGTTTTCCTCTCCACTGTCGCTGCATGCTCGGTATGAGGGATTACTATAAAGTCAATGAGTCGATGCAAACTGTTGGGTTACATTAAGAACATTTGTATCTAATTCGAATAACAAACTGAACTTGACTGCAGCGTTTGAGAACAAGGATCACTGTAAGGAATCAACTTGGAATCTGTGTGATTGGATGTAAATGGCTGAATATTTTTGCATGTAAATTGGATGTGTTGGTGTAGGTACTTTTTTTGTACAGTGACTTAAGATGATTGGCCAGACATTGGTGCAGTCAGTTGAACTGTTTCCTTATAGCAAGAAGGTTCTAGGTTATTTAATTTTCCTTTGGGATCAATAAAGTATTTTTGAATTGAATTTGAAATCCCAGCCTGGGGCCTTTCTGCATGTATGCATGGATTCTTCCCAGGTACTAGGTTAGGTTAAGTCATCTCTCTATTTTGTCCTTTAGTGTATGTGCATGGATGGATGGACTCCAGATGACCTGTGTTGTGCCAATATATGTGCTATAGAAATGAACTTAACTGAACTGGACATAATGAAATCAGCTTTACGTACCTAGAGGCTGAAGGGACAGCTTGATTTTTTTATACCAAGAAAAGGAGAGTCTCTTCAGTTCTTCTTTATGGTGTAGTGGAAACATCTGGATCAGGATTCCTTTGGACAGCAACCTGCGTACTGAGATTTTAAAATAATTTTAAAAAAGTGTTTTCATTCCATTTTTTTGTCATCAGTTTACAGAATTCTGTCTCTGATCTATTATAAATATATCAAGAAGATGAATATGTTCAAGTGGTAATAAAGACAAATAGTCCTGCTTTTCTTTCCCTCATGTCTAAACAAAGATGGAGCTTAAACTCAACAGCTCAATTCACTGCCCAAACCGCTAATTGCTGTTGTGCTCAAATAATGAGTCATTTATAGAAAATTATGGCATTCTGCTAATAGACTATTTGTCAAACAGGCTGCTTAGTATCTCCCTCTGAGGTTATTACAGCATGTTTGCATATTCATTGTTTTCATCACGCCAAAACAGGACAACTGTTTATCTGCCGTCATGATTGTTTCTTAGTTAAAAAGGCCTGGATGTTGGTTCATTTGAGCTTCAGTTTGGCCGGATTAATAAACAGGCCATTTTTTAATAACCCTCCTTTCTGCTTCAGTATCACAATTATGCTGAAACAGACGTTGAGCATAATTGACAGTTTAAATTGTCAAAGACAGTTGCTACGTTTTGTTTCAACTTAGCAACTGTTTAAACAAAATAGGAAGATTAAATATTCAACTTCAAGTGAAATAGATTTTACTGATAAACTAAGGCTAGTCCAGTTTCTGACATGCAGTGAGACAGACTAATTTATGTACTTAAAGTCATTTAAAAAGACTGAAAATCTCCTAAAGTAGACAAGTCCTACAGTTAGATGAGAAAACTCCTGAAAATCTAGGAGAGCAACGTGTTAATAGATTAATAAGATTGTCTGGTGTTTGAGTGAAACACTGAAACAGAAACAGAAGCTGAAGCGACGCAGTCAGACACTCACTGATAGATTTCCCTGGATAAAGCTTGGCGTGGCTGTATCCGGGTACATGAGTCTCATCTTTGGCTCTCAGTGTCTCCAGCTCATGTTTGATGATGTACTGACACTCAGCCATGCTCAGGAAGCCGTCTCCATCCCCTGGAGGTAAAAACAATATCACAGATGGTTTCCACAGAGGTTCTGCAGCAGCTTGTGACGGGTGAGTGGGGAAGCGTATCTCCGTAGAGGCTACAGAAAAGATCAAACTGGAGAGAAGGGTTATCTTCCACAACCCTAAACACAGAGCCAGAGCTACTACGGATTTTGTTACACCGAAGCATTTGTTACAATGGCCTACTCAAAGTCCAGACCTAAATGCACTGAGAATCTGTAAGGATAGAAAGCTGCTGTACAGATGCTTTCTATCTACTCTAACTTAGCGATTTTTGAGCAGTTTTACAAACATCGGCAGTAGTACCAGTCTGCAGATGATAGAGACAGACTCCAAAAGTTCTGCAGCCAATTAAAAATTATTTTCTTTCCACTTCAGTATAATGCACTACAATTAAAACTACAATAAAACATATTAGGTGTATGTTTTTGGAGGGCTCTTGTGATCATCTGAATTTGTCCTACAGAAGCAGAGCATCTAATAAACTCCAAGGTGTCTGACTGCGTCTGTCATAATGCTGCTGTAACTGTGGCAACAGGAGAGCTGCTTGTTTGAAACATGACAACTAGGATTGAAACTTTAACACTTTCATCTCAATTAATTAATTTGATTGACTTTAAGGAGTTAAACATTTTTAACATAGTTTAATCACATTATTTGATTTTTTTTTTTTTTTACATACTTTTTTACATGCTTGTGTGTTTCTGGTGCATCTGTAAATCTGACACACAAGCATCATCCACAAACAACAGTGATAGACGAGGAAGCCACTTCTCTTGGCCCTGTAGGGATTAACTTCTGCTTCAAAAAACGATCTGATTGGATGCTGGAAAGGACTAGTGATGTGTTCA
This sequence comes from Brachyrhaphis roseni, assembly GCA_903066815.1. Lineage (NCBI taxonomy): Eukaryota > Metazoa > Chordata > Actinopteri > Cyprinodontiformes > Poeciliidae > Brachyrhaphis > Brachyrhaphis roseni. The sequence continues at coordinate 21,304 of CAEFZY010040820.1, forward strand.
AGTTGTGCTAAAAGCAGTTAGCCAATCAGCGAAGCTATTCAAGATTAAAATAGCATCTCAATGCTAAATGCAGATGTCCACAATAATGTCAGCACCCACAGTCCGCCCTTCTAAAGAAGGGCTTTTTCAAAGAAGTTACATGAATGAGAGCAACAAAATATCTTTGGTGTTAAGCTTATGTCTCTATTCATTCAATAATTCACAAGCAAGTTTTTGAATGGAAACGTTGCTTATTTTTTGTGATTAAAGACCTTGAAAGTCTTTAAAATTGTGCTTGTTGACGCAGGTGAAGCCTCTCATGGAGCCGTCGCTGTGCTCCTTGAAGAGGCCCACATCCTCAGCTCCAGACAGCAGCCTCTCCCAGGATGCCCCCACCAGGAACAGGTTGGGGTTGTCCTTCTGCTCAGCGCCGATTCCAAGGCCCAGCTGCTCCACCAGTAACCCAGCACCTGAGTGGGAGACAGAACGTTAGCGACGATGTGGAATCTAATGGAGAGCAACTACTACCTGACTGTCACACCTCCAGCCTGCGGTGGGGCTTCGATCCTGCTCAGCAGCCAGGCAATGGCCTCCTCCTTGGTATCAGACATCAACTCCAGCACCACTAGAGGGTTAAAGGAGGGGGCGCAGCTGTCACCTGACTGCTGCATTGTCCCATCGGCTGGAGCTCCTACAGCAGAAACAGTAATGAGACTAGTTATTTCAAAAAGCATCGCACTGAACTGGGATGCATCAACAGTTTGAAATTAAGGATCTTTTCACAGATGATAGTCCGGTAGCCTCAGTTCAACTGAGGACCAAAACTCCAACTTTTGTTCCATTTTCAGCTGCTGCGGTCAAACGAAACAAAACCTTTGAAAAACCTGTTCACCTCCTCACCCATGAGCCGCTGTACCAAGAACCACTGAGGGAAACTACACAAAGCTCTCTTAATAAGACATTAGGAACAACTTTCTAAACAAAAATGGAGTGGCACCAGATTTTAGCAGTTGGAAGATCTCTCTTTTGATTTTGGTAAAAGACCACAAGGCATTTTTTCTGCTAGTGCTAGGCTCACAGGTTTGTTTTGGTTGTATTTACCCAGAACGCCCTGCGCTGTAGTCTGCTTCCTACTTTTGGAGTGGTCTTCGGTTTGCTTGACATTCACATATGCATTCAAACCACACCAGAGTTCACTTTTTGGTCCAAGTCAGAGTTGGATTGCGTATTCACATCTCCATAAATAAACCCGACTTTCTAAGCAACCAAACCAGAGTTTGACTAAAGTGGACTGACAGAGCTTTTGTGAAACAGAACCACAGCAGCTGAAAGTGGAACAAATATTGCAATTTTGGTCCCCAATCGAGTCTACTGGACTATCAGGTGCGAATGAACCAAAACAACCCTCAATTGTAGCAGACCATGACAGGACAAGTGGCCGCTATAAACAAATGTAAATGTACGCAAAAGACAAACTATAGCATCCTGAAATGTAAAAGAAAGAAAAAATCTTTTGCTTGCCCTGACCAGTTGCTGGAAGTTAATCCAGGGAAGTCAAAGGAAAATGTACAGAAAATCTGTCTGGCATTCCTACTAAAGGTGTGTCAGGTGGACACTGTTCACGGAGAACTTTCAGGAATAAAGTGATCTTTTAATCTCTGGAGGAACTTCTACATGTTATTCCAGCCATGTAGTGCTGAACACGCTTCATTCAGCAGAAACTGAACGGAAAGAGTCCAGCAGAGCAGACTGACCCTGACAGAAGCAGACAGACAGACATACAGACAGATGTATGTCTGGTTGGAGGGCGGAGCCTCTTAACAGCAGGATATTAATAGCTGTGACTCTACAGCTGATTCAGTCCTACCTCAGCTTCTCTGTAAACACACCGACCTTACTGTGTAGTAGATCTTAGAGCCGGAGTCCAGCTGACCTCTGAAAAACCTGGAGCTGTGTGTGGGGGTGGCTGGGTGTGTGTGTGTGGGCATGTGGGTGTGTGTGTGTGTATATATAAACGCTGTGTGGATTTCAACTGTTGGGCTCTCAGCCCACAACCTGGTGTGTGACTATCGTATTAGTCCAGCTTGTGGCTCCCTGAGTTAAAAAAGATGAAATACAGAATGTTCCAGTCATTATGCTGCCCCCTGCTGGAATCAGCTGACCACAAAAGTGTTTTTGATGTAGCTGTTGAGCAGCTGCTCCATGTCCTGAGTCTACTAGTCATCAATGCAGCAGTAAGCAGATCGATAACTGACCTGATGCACGTCCTTCCTCCGTCTCCCTCTGCACACTTCCTATCTGATTACTATTAATGAAGCCAACTAATGCCAGAAAATAAACACTTTTTTTAAGAAATGTTGCTTCACATTCACTCACACTTAAGTACTCATTGATATTGTCTATTTCAAATAAAATTTGATCCAATCCTTGACTTAATATAACAGAATTTAAATAATGCATCAGTAGTCTCACTTTTCCTGTCTTCCTCTGTATTGTGGACAGAGGCTGTGTGGAAAATTATTTCAAAAACAAATAAAACTGAAATACATTTGATACCATAAAACTAACATCAAAACCAATATTGTGTAATAACAACAATGATCAATATTATAGAAGTAATAATAATAACCAGCTGTAGTTGTATAATATTTTGTACTACCATTTATTATTATTGTTTACTGTTATCATTTATTATTAATACATGTATTATTTTTTTATATTTCTACGACTATTGTCATCACAAGATAATTTGTATATTATTATTATTATTATTATTATTATTACTATTATTATCAGTAGTAGTAGTATCATCATCATCATCATCATCATCATCATCATCATCATCATCATCATCACTACTACTACTATTATTATTCTCCTGGAAAAATATGGAAGCAGATCTCTTGGAGAAAGTTGAATAAAGTAAGGTTACAAAAATTACATAAATGATATAAAAGTACATTATGTACACATTTATATTAGGAAAATTATTTTTTCACATACTTGGGAACCAGGGCTCAAATGACATTGTTGAATAAAATGTAGGATGAAATGTTGAGACAAATAAAGCCACAGTCGAGGAGAGCATGATTCTCCATTGGTTTCCTCCTGAAAGCTCTCACACAACTTACAGCTGACCTTAAGAAAGTCTGTGGTCATGAAGCCTAAATATGAAGGTTACATTTTTTTGACCTCACATCTCTACTTACGCCGTAAAACAAAGTTACATATTCTGTGTTCCATTCCTTCTATCTTTATATTTGCAAACAAAGACATTTTTAAATGAAAAAAAAGTAATTAATTTATTAATTTGCATTATAGTAAAACAATTTCTTCCACGTGCTTTGATTGCAGTGATTCCGTATTTTACCAGGGTTGAAATATGTAAGTGAACTGAAGATGTAAGTAAGAAGTCGCTAATTTCAAAAGTAACCATGTGAAGGTAAAGAGCAGGAAACAAACAAACAAACGGGCAAAACAATGTCTACATAATTCAGTTAGGCGCAGTTTTTAATAGCTGCATTTACTGACAACAGAGGAATCTGCAGCTGGAGGCAGGACATGGACGTGGACAGGGACATGGACAGGGACAGGGACGAGTTGATGCTACCGACTTCTCACGGTCACTACTGAACTGCTGTATTAAATCAGGCATTGAAAGCGTCACTCATACTCCCAGGTCTCCTCCTAGTTTGATCAGATGATCCCACTGAAACACTCACCACAGTCCTTATTCCTCCTCGGTAGTTTGCAGGGTTGGAAACATAAGATGTCCACTTCCGCAAAACTCAGCTGTCAGTTCAGGATATGTTCCTTTTATTGCCCAGATGAAAACCACCACTACGGCTGGCTACAAAGAGAAGAGGAGGCTGTATGACCGCCCAGCGGAGTTACTCCGACCGACAAATCTAACGGCCACAGTCTGACTGAGGCACCTCAGTGTCGGCGAGAGTCACGTGACAGCAGCTACAGTATGGCGGAGCGAGAGGAGACGGCCAGCAGTGGGTAAGTCTGCTGTCAGTGCAGAATGTTCTAATTTTATTAGCATGTTTTTTCCAAACCGCTCTGAAAGTTTCCGTGTGGTTCTGTTTTAAAGTTCTGCTTGTTGCAATAAAAAAACCGAAGAGTTCAGGTGAAGAGTTCCAGCTGGACCCCCCGGCGCCAACAGGTGTTATGCATAACACCTGTTCCCGGCTGTCATTGACCTGTTTATCACGGACCAGAACTCTTGAGTCCACCTCTGAACGTTTACTTCACAGGTTGTCGGCCGCCGGGTCCGGTCCGGTCCGGTCCGGTCCATCCAATGCATTTGCCTGTTTTTGTTATTGTTATACATATTGTAAAAAACCAGTTTTTTTTGTTAAAATACGAAACATAAAATCGAAAAGAAGATTTTTTTTTAACGGTGGAAAACAACCACCATCAAACTAAATTTATATTTAGTTATTTTTGTATTTAATACAAGGATAAATCGGCTCGTTCCCTTAGAATCTGCTCCCTGTATGTTTAACCCCTGACGTCACTGAGCGTAAATAGTAATGGTGTTATCGACAGGCATAACATTTCTACTTTAAACTCTTATCAGAGCTCATCAGAATTTTAGCTGTGTGCATTTTGCTATATTAGATATGTGGGGGAAAAAATTGTCTGTTAATCTGAAGAGAACAGGCTACATGTATGCAGGTGATTCTTATTTTTAGTTTAAACATAAAAAAGAAAAAATACAAATAATCCAACGGCCAAACTTTTACATTTTGACTCATCTGAATAACAGTTTGTACTTTGCTTTTAATCCTTTTGTTTTGTTTTAGAGTAAAAAAAATTCTTCTTTTTTTTCTATCAGTTGTTTCTGGTGAGCAAATCCAGTCACAAGAACATGCACAGTTGTGCATGACATGCATAACTGTGCATGTCAACTGCACTTTAATAAAGAACTTATTAAAATAAGTTCTTTAATTTTGGCAAATTAAAGAACTTATAGCTGCTGATTTTTTTTTTGTTTTTCATATTAAGATTTCAGACAATTAACTTAATTACTAATTAATAACTGTCCTGTATAACTTGCATAAAAAGTGACTATTTCTACCATTGCTCCTTGCTCTTTCTGATTTTCAGGATTCTCTCCAACATGCTAGATATGAACTTGTGGATCCAATCCTGTCAGACAGCCAGACACCCATTCTTGTCTTCTTTAGTTCTTGGAGTTGGTCCCACATTTTCTGAGCAAAGCTCTGATCTTTTAGCCACTTTATCACGCCAGCCTTGTGACACAGAGAGCCATTTTGCTGGAAAGTTCCCAGTATTGACTGTTGTTACTTGCTCTTGTTCAGACGTGATCTGGTGAGTGAGTCTGTCAGTCAGTCCTCTCTCACAGCAGAGCAAACGGGGACAGCGGCTGATTTTCTGACTTTTGCAGAGCTACATAAGATCAGTGGATACGATTGTCATGTTAATCATGTAAGTATTGCTGATCACAGGTCTTCCAAAATTTTACAAATCTGGGCAGGTTTATGGACCAGCTGATTTAATGGTTCACCCCTTCTTATCTTTAAGAACTGATTTATAGTAGGAACCTGATCTTAACTCATGTTGTTTCCAGTGTTCCTGTACCTCCTCAGTGATCTCTCCCCTTCTCCACCTCTTCTTCTCTGCAGGATTGTGCAGAGAGCGTTATCTGTGACTGGACTTCCCAGTCTGGCCAGCAGCATTTGGAGCTACGTGGATAACACCATAAGGTAATTCCTGGTTTCTGCAGCTGCCACAGGCTCCTTCCACAGCCACTGAAATTGGTGCAGGTCTACATTAATCATGCTTTTGGGTGTAGTGACGGACTCAGACCTGAACCTTCAGAGCCACATGAAGACAGTTACAAAGTCGGCCTTCTGTCACCTGAATAACATTTCCAGGATGAGAGGACTAATGTCTCAGCAAGATCTAGAGAAACTCATCCATGTGTTTATCTATAGCCACATTAACAGAGTCTTCACAGGCCTAAAGAAATCAAACCTCCAGCTGCAGCTGATCCAGAATGCTGCTGCTGGCGCTCTGACTAAAACCAGGAAGATAGAGCACATCACACAGTTCTAGAGTCCTTCCCTGAGAGAATAGATTTTAAAATACTGTTGTTAGTTTATAAATCACTGAACGGCTTAGTAGTACAATATATTAAAAATATGCTGTTGGTGTATCAACCTTTCAGACCTCTCTTATCCTCTGATTCTGGTTCTGCTCTGCATCCTCAGAACCAGAACCATGCTGGAGAAGCAGCATTCAGCAGCATTCAGCTTCTATGCACCACACATCTGGAACAAACTTCCAGAGACAAGTTCCTTCAGTTCCTCTAAATCAAGTCTAGGACCCAATTTGTTTATAGCTGCCTTTGATTAATAACAACCACAACATCATTTGTTTTAGTCTGGATTCCAACTCTTCATTACGTCGCTTTATTTTGCCAATGCAATGCAATAGGTTTTCTGTTTGTCTGTGTTTTTATTGTGCAAAGCACTTTGAATTGACTTGAGCTATACTAATAAACCTGACTTGACTTAACAAGTGAACTGGTGTTACACAGTGGTCATTAAAATAGTTTTCATGGAAACGTCCAATCATTACAAAGTACAATAAACTGATGAGGATGTGAAACTGTCTTAAAAAGGAACAGGACAGTACTTTCTTCATTTCCCTTCTCTGTAAGATGTTTTTGCTTCACATCTTTGCATATTGTGACAGAGGAAATTTCAAACTTGTGTCTGTTAGAAATCTGTTTTGTTCAGTCAGATTGTTGATTCTGAATTCAAGACTGAACAAAGATCTGCATCAGGAAACCCTTTCACCCAGGCACCACCAGAACAATTTAATGTCACTAAAACTGATATTGAGTCATAAAAAGATGATATTATGTAATACACGCACAGTAAAGTTTTCCTCTATGTGTTTGCAGGTGGTGCTGGATCCCTGACTGGCTGCCATCATGGTGTCCCACCTCTCAGAACCAGCTGAAGGCTGCAGAGGACAGGATGCTGAGCTGTAAGGATCAGAACTGTCTGTGTTTTCTTAACCAATCACTGCCCTGGGAACATGAACATGGCACTTTGGTTTTCTTTCTCTTCGCTAAACTCCTGCTTTAGGTCTGTGTGCCAGATATCTGTGCAGAGTTGATCCTTATGGACCTAAAGCTGATTAAAGACTGTTCCTGTTAGAATCTGACTATAGCAACAGATGGTGTTTTTATACCTTCCTCTTATACAATCCCTATCTGTAGCATCTGGGCCTGCCATGATCACAAATTTTACTGGACGATAAATTGTACAGAAATTATTGCATTAACTGTTAACAATGTTGTTTAGAAATCATTTTCAAGTCATAATAATGCAAGATCACCCTCTAAAAGTCTAATAAACTTTGATTTTGTACAAAACACGCCACATTGCAACTGGAAGACATTTTCAATATCCAAAGTAAAACATGACAACCAAAATCAACTAATAAAAAGGAAGAAAAAAAACTACAGAACTGAAACATGAATGAATGAATGTAAATGAAAGAACAAGCAAAATTGCCTTTCAAACGATATGAAATCACAATGGAATTGATCAAGCTCTTTTTAACTTATCCTGTGACGAATTGATTAATTGCTTATTGCAACAGGCTAAGGAGCATCAGATCTCCTATTTGCATGTCGAATTAGTCACCCACTCTACCAAGTGGTCTGGTCCATCGTTGTTGGGAGTATTCTACGTTTGATCCTCTAATCATTTTTCCTTCTCTGTCTCATGGCTCCTTTTGTTCTTGTCAGGTATCAGAACTGCATTTACCAAGCAGTTTGTCCCCGTCTCCCATGGCAACATGTTGTGGACTCTGGCTTTGTGCAGTGACGATGTTAAGGATAAAACCCCCATGGTTCTGCTGCACGGGTTTGGAGGTGGCATGGGTCTGTGGGCTCAGAACATGGAAACACTCTCACAGGATCGGCCAGTCTATGCTCTGGACCTGCTGGGCTTTGGCCAAAGCACAAGGCCTGTCTTCTCCACCGACCCTCTGGAAGCAGAAGCTCAGTTTGTGGAGTCTATTGAACAGTGGAGGGCCAAAGTTGGTGTGGAGTCCATGATAATCCTGGGTCACAATCTGGGAGGATTCCTGGCTGTGTCCTATGCTATTAAATATCCAGCCAGGTGAGTTCAGATGAAATATGTTCTGTTATCTTCCTGAAGTGTTTTAGATTCTTAGCTAACCTTCTCAAAGGTTTCATACTCTTCCATGTTCTGTCCTGATTCCATCCCAAACAATAATGTGCTTTACTGTATAAAACTAACACTGAGTATTTTCCAATTCTGAACTGGAAGGAAAAACTTACAAATATATCATACTGAGAATCTGTAGTAAGACTTGAAAGCTGATGATGACAGACGTTCTCCATCCTATCTGAGTTCTAGATGCTTTGGAAAGACGTGAAAACATTTCAGAGTAGATGTTAAAGGGACAGTGTTAAGAAAAAATGACTTTTTTGAGTTTTACATTATGTTATGATGTTATTCCATCATCAAATGCAGACCTGTAGTTGCCTTGGTTCTATTATGCATGTTCAAGAAATCCTTTAATCTCCCATGGCAACCATTGAGCTGTGCAAAACGCTTGGGTGGACCTAGCCCCCCTTGAAGGCGGGACCTTCAAGGGGCAAAGAAGGCTCTGCACAGGCTCTGTGCAAAGAAGGCTTTGCACAGAGCCTTCTTTTCTCTGTGCAAAGAAGGCTGCTCTTTGCACAGAGCAGCCTTCTTCCAGTCCTCCCACACTCAGCTCCTTCAGACTAGCAGGCAACAATTAGCAAACACCTGGTGGAACTGTGCACCTGCCAAGCTCATTATAGGAGCTACTTCACAGAAATGTTTTTAATGGGTTAATAGAGGAGCCATGTTGTGATATCTTCCTGAGGGTGGAGTTTCAGAAAGATCAGGAGTTTTTAAAGAGACAGAGGCCCATTTTCCAGGCATTAAATTACAATGTCCATTTTTTTAAGTTGTATTTGATATATATATATACACAATTTTTACATCAGCTGAAACTAGAATAGTTGCTTGATTGTGTCATAAAATTATACTATGTGGCTGGAAAATGCATAATACTGTCCCTTTAAAGCTGGTGGGGACACACCTCGGAATGCAGTGAACATGTTGGTGTCAAATATGCACCAAGCCTGTTTTCACTACATGCACAGAATTACATTGACAGGTTGTTTGTTAGCATAATGTTGAGCATCAATGTGTTAGCAGAATGCCACCTCTTTATTTGTTTGGATGGAGTTGTCACCCCGAGTCTATGTTGAGCTGAACATCTCCTCCCAATACAGAGTGAAACACCTGGTACTGGTGGAGCCGTGGGGTTTTCCTGCGGTTCAGGAGATGGTGGAAGCAGATCGCCCCATTCCGGTGTGGATCAAAGCTCTCGGAGCGATGTTCAGTCCCTTCAACCCGCTGGCCGGCCTGAGGCTGGTCGGACCCCTCGGTAAGAGTCCGATGCACGTTAAACTGGGGTTCCAACTCTGGCATTAACTGCAAAGGGAATGAAGAGATGAGGTTACAGCAGAGATGTTGTAGCTGAGGCTGATGATGTCTCTGCAGGTCCTACTCTGGTTCAGACACTGAGACCCGACTTCAAGAAGAAGTTCTCCTCCATGTTCTCAGACAACACCGTGTCAGAGTACATCTACCACCTGAATGTCCAATCTCCCAGGTCTGCTCCTGTCTTCCTTCCCCCCTTCCATAACACCACCTACACCACCCCACATCAGTTATCTGAACTTTTGTACACCCACAGTGGAGAGACTGCTTTTAAGAGCATGACGGATTCGTATGGCTGGGCTAAGAGGCCCATGCTGCAGAGGTTAGACCAGCTGCATCCAGACATCCCCATCTCCATCATCTACGGTTCCCGCTCCAGCATAGACAGCACCTCAGCCGCCTCCATCAAAGAGATGAGAACAAACTCTCACGTGGAGATTATTGTGAGTTAATGCTCATTGTCCTCCAGTACAGTGGTGGCAGTATCCTGGTGTAAGGAGTGCTAAAAGTGTACATTGTACCACAACATAGGAGCATTGCTGCAACACAGAACAGGATCAATGTGCAGCATTTCAACTGTGTAGTATCAATGACAGTTTATCTATTTATATACTTCAATTTAATGTATTTTTTGTATGTAGGTTAGTTTTTTATATGTTAATTTTATCTTCTATTTCTTCTATTAACAATATTCACTTCACTGTTCCCAAATGAGCAACTTGGTCACTATATTTAGCCTTTTTTATGATCTCCCTTAGCTATTGGAACACTGACAGTGTGTTGTGAACTTATTACGTTATTAAAATAATTTATGTCAGCAAAATCAGAATCGGTGATCAGCCAGAAAACTTCAATAAGTGCCCCCCTGTTACACCAAGTTCTGGAATCGTAGGTTTTTTTTTTTTTTTTTTGTGACTGCATGCTGAGTTGCTGTATTTGGCTGCCAGTCTTCCTCAACAAGTTGCTTTGTGAGCAGTCTCTATCTGTCTGTTTCCTTCCTGTTCCTGCAGACCATGCGTGGAGCTGGACACTACGTCTTCGCCGACCAGCCGGATGACTTCAATAACAAAGTCTTGCAGGTGTGTGAAAAAGTGGACTGAGAACAGGGATGGTCTGGATGTGAAACTGTGGAGCAAAGTGAGCGTGACTCACTGACATCATGTTCTGACCTGCTGTGGGACCTCCTTAAGAAAAAAGGATCAAGTGTTTTAGAGAGGAAAAAAGGAGCATGACTCAGATATGAGGACATGATTATGATCATCAGACCAGTGATTCAGTGGTGTTCTTAGAAACCCGAAAAATCCAGCTGATGCCATTCATCTGATTGGTGCTATTTAGGAGCATTCCTAGTATAACCCAATAATCCCATTAGACCCGAACTGAGTGGTTCATTTGAATTACGTGTGAGCGTCACATGGAAAGGTGTCATTATACATTCCGGGTCGGAGAGCAGGAGGATGTGTTCCAAACATCCGTCTGTCTGAAGTCCACATACATCTTCACACTCAGTCTTCTAAAGTCTTATAAGAATAGGAAAATTCCTCCATTTTCTTTTATTTTTGTTCTAACTCAGGATTTATTCATAAATCCTGCCTGTGCATACATGTGGGATGTTGAGTGAAGAAGTTACTTCCACTACAACATTGTTTTTGTGCTCAGTTTTAGTTTGTTTCTCACACTCACATGTTTACTCCAGCTCTGACTGATGCTTCTGTGCTGAGCCTTGGCAGCAGCCTCTTTTTCCTCTTCTGATCCAGAATTAAGCTGTGAGGATCCAGAGAAGCTGGAGTTCCTGGAGCAAAGGTTTTCTATAATACAAAGATTCTCGAGTTAAGCTGAAATGTTTTAATCTGTTCAATAGGAACAGAATCACGCTGATAAAACATTTAAAAAAGTAGAAAACTGTTGAATTACAATTTTTTGTGCAATGTATTTGTGTTCTTTCTGCTGCTTCATTGCAGCCTAATTAACATTAAAATTCAGTTTTCAGAGTGTTTGTATGAGCTGAATAACCTGGGATCAGCTATCTCTATCGCTCACAGGGCTAATGTAGGGAGTCATTTTCTTTATTTGGCTTAGTCCACAGATAGCCAGAAATCTTGGAAAACCAACATCTTTCAATGCGTTCTGGCTTTTATCCTCATGAAAAGTGTTTTATACAACTAAAAACAATTATGAAAACACCAACCAAAGTGGAGTTTTGAGAAAACTTAATATTTGTATTTGAGTGTGTTCATGGATAACTACAGTAGGCCTATAGACGTAAGGTTTGCAACAATATGTCTACATACTTGCTTTCACATGATTCCCAATCGACAACGTCTTGTTTTATTAACTTTATATTCTAATACGCCATTTAAAAGTAGTTCAACCTCCATTTATGTCCACACAAATTAACTTAATGGCGCCATATTTAATTCCTTTTTAAATGGAAGTCGTGGTTGATTTGAAGGATTGTGATTGGCTGACACAAGTTTGAGCTCTGTGCTACACTGACCTCTATGGGTTTGGCATGTTTAAAACAATGCTTAGGGGCAGATTTGTGCAGGTTTATGTGAATGGAAACTTATTTTTTAAAACAATGTGGCAGAAATATTTGTTTTTATAAAGACCCAGCTATATGTATTCTAGGCCTTTTGTTTCAAAACTTGGATTTTCATTTTTGATAAATATGTTGTTGCACACTTGTAGTTTCAAGACTGTTTGAAACCAGAATTTAGCACTTTCAGAAGGTAACATACTTTACTACCTTTAGGTGTTAAATATAAAAAAAGTCTAAAAAGACTTTCTTCTAGACGTTACTGCAAGGACTCTGCTGTTTTATCTTCTCTATTCAGTTTATATGAATAAATTGAATGCTTGACTCGGCCTTGTCTGCTTTACGTGTGTGGTTCTGTTCATCTCTGGGTGTTTGTCATACAAAAAAGGAACTGAAGAAACATTAGAAAGATACATTATTATTATTTATTCCTAAATCTTTATAAATCCAATCAGTTAGGTAGATCATAAGCATGTCTTGACAACATAAAAAATTGGATGACTAAATTTTCATCTTTTAAATCGAAACAACAGATTTTTGGACCAGAGTTATTGAAAAAGAAACTGCTTAGTCAGAATCATAACCTGGATGGCATTAAATTAGTCTCCAGTAATAAAGTAAAGAACTTATTATTTTTGACCATGGCGTGTCATTTAATTCCCAAACTAAATGGGTTTCTATTATTTACTTTTTTCACCTCTGAAATATTGCTAAAATTTTAAATATTCTGTCCAAGAGTGAGACTGCAAAACTAGTCCATGCATTTAAGGCTGGACTAGTGTAAATCTTTACTATCAGGTTGTAGAATTTTTTAGCTTTTCTTCAATGGCTTCCTGTGAAATCCAGAGTAGAATTTAAAATTCTCATTCGCACATTTAAAGCTTGTAATAATCAACTCCATCATGCATCAGAGGCCTGATTGGTCCAGATGTTCCTAACCGAACCCTTAGCTCTCAAACCACAGGTTTACTGCCGGTTCTTACATCTATAAGACATCCTTTCAGTTTGAAGCTTTTGTTCAGATAACATCAGGCTTTCTGCATTGAGGTTTTCCATTTTTGTTTTGAAAAGAACAAAGAGACTTTAATAGACAACATGATGAATTGTTTTTATTACATACTTACTGTATGAAAAACAGACAGACTCTTTATTCTCTCATGGCTGTCTAGTTAAGGTTCAACACTTAGGTTTTTGTTTTAACAGATGATTAGGAGATCTACCTGCCCACAGCCGTTACCATCTATAATAACTCTTTGAAGAATTTTTAATTAATACGAGTTACAACATTCATTTTCTCTTTGGGATTCATAAAGTATTTTTGAAATGTAATAAAATTTTTAGCCCAACTTTTCTTAACATTTTTTTTAACTTCCCCATCCTGTACCAGATAAATATTCATGGGTGGGTTCAGCCCAGGCTGGTGGTGAAGTGGTGCAGTTAGTATCACTGTTGCCTTGCAGCAAGAAGATCCTGGGTTCGATTCCCAGCCTGGGGTCTTTCTGCACAGAGTTTGCATGTTTTCCCTGTGCATGTGTGGGTTCTCTCCGGGTACTCCAGCTTCCTCCCACAGTCCAAAAACATGACTGTCAGGTTAATTGGTCTTTCTAAATTGTCCCTAGGTGGGAGTGTGTGTGCATGGTTGTTAGTTTCTGTGTTGCCCTGCGACAGACTGGCGACCTGTCCAGGCTGACCCCGCCTCTCGCCCGGAACGTAGCTGGAGATAGACACCAGCACCTCCCGACCCCACTAAGGACAAGGGTGAACAAAAAATAGATGGATGGATGGGGTTCAGCCCAGGATGTTTTTAATTCCCTATATGTCCACTAGAGGACGCTCAGATATAGAGGTACTACTTGTATAAATGTCCAGTCATCTGCCTGTGCTTTTGTTTCGTTAGCAGAGAAACAGTCTAGCACTCTACAAACATCTGACAGGCTCCATTATTTGTTCCAAATATCCATGTTAACACAAACACTGATGCTTAGATCTGCCTATTTCATTCCTGCTTGTAGGTTAATGGATACAGCAGGCATTTCTCATCTTTCTCCACTCGAAGAGTGACGACTGTTGGATGTAAAAAGCTTTTTTGAATACTGCAGCGGTTTCTGATTAGCCTTAGAGACTTTTAGTCGTTTTTTTTTCTGATACTGGAACCCTCAGCTGACAGTTTAGACATGAACATGTTCCACTTCCACTGAGGCTTTGCTGGATGGCTGATCTGTGGCATTAACTGGGTAGTTAGCTATTATCTTTGAGCACACCTCTGGACACACACATACACAGCAAGAAGACAGTGATGCCATCCTTCCTCTGACATGACACCATTAAGAACTACATAGCAGGGTCGGGCCGCTCCAGACCTGTGAGTCATTCGTTTGACTCCAGCACCCACTAATGAATCACAGGGCTGATTACTGGAGCTGGAGTTTGTCAGATCGGGTCATCCGCTCAATCAGATTGTGGCGGTGCATCATTAGGTGTAAATATGGATCTAAAATGAAATCCGTTGATCCAATAAGGCAGCAGGTGGAGAGGTGTGTTTTAGAAATCATTCATTTTTCTTCACCGTATGCCGAGCATGCTGATAGCTATTCACTAGGAAGGTATCAGACCAGATCTAGCTTCTGTAGAGAAAACAACAACTGAGAAAACATAAAGTTAACAGTTGAAATGTCCTCCAGCAGCCCAGGATAAGCTTATCCCATATAGTGATGTTCAGCAGAAGGTGAAGACTCATCATTTGTTATCACAAACACCTAAACCTAATGACAAGCAGTTCATGGGTTTTGGAGGTAAGTATTTTAAATGAGCTGATGTAAGTTTGGATAATTGAGGACTGGCTCATCCAAACACATACATTTTATGGCACCAACTGAACAAAGCAGAAGAATGTGTGTCTGAGAATCCTGCTCAGTGAAATTGACTGGGACAATGTTTGATATGAGTGAGTTGGACTGAGGAAGAGGAAGAAAGGCTTTGGAGAAGGAGCTTTTCACTGAAGCACAAACCAGCCCAGGCTCGTCTTGTTTATGTTGCTAAGAAACCGCCATGGTTTGAAGCCTGAACCAAATGTATTAAATTCATCCTCTTGCCTTTTCTGTATCTCTGTTGTTCTCTTCCTGTGTCTGTCATGTTCACTCGCTTTTGGGCCTCTGTCATGCTTTCTCTATCTGCTGTTATCTTTTCCACCTTCTGATGGAGCTTATCTCCCTCCTCTACTCTCTCCGTTCTCTCTTCACTCTCTCTCTCTTTCTGACCCCTCTATGTGTATGTAGCAGTATCTGCTGGTCGGTCTGTCCCTCCCTCCATCTTAGACCTCAGTCAGCCTCTGAGACAGTGCCACCCCCGTATCTTTCACACTGTGCTGCCTTCAGGAAGACCATTCCTGACCTTCTGTGACTTACTAAGTACACCAACACATACCGCATTATCAGATGTTGTCTACCTGGAAAACTTGAGACTAGATTTATAAATGCTGAACCCCATGCACTTTAGTGCTGCACAATCTGTTGTGCTTTACTGAGTATCTGAAATATGCAGTACCGCTGTTTTCAGCCAGATAAGTGTTTGGTTCCAGACCATAGCTGCAGCTACTGTCACACTGTTTCATCCATGTAGGTGTATGCAAAAATGTGACATGGGTCTCAACTTGAGGGAATGAAGCAGATTTTGTGTTCCTGTCCTGTCACACATTTGAAGAATTTTCATCCTTATTGATGCACTCCCAGTTTGAATACTGCGTGTGTGTGTGTGTGTCTTGGGGGGGAGTCTCGAGATCTACATTGTCAAATTCAAGTTCTGCTGCTTCATGACCATGTGCATTCCCTATAACTTTGTGATTTTGTTTTGTTGTTTTTTTCATATTGAGAAATAAATCCACCCTCTAGCAAATGTACAATTTTGCAATTTGACATTTCAGAAATAAATTTGCTTACAGGCAAGCACTGCAATTTCGAAAAAACATTTTTTCTTTTTTTTTGGTCATATCGAAATTGGTTTGTTTTGAAAAATTGCAATGGAAAAAAAAAAATTCTTCTCACATGGGTCACATAATCAACAACTGTATGTTGCCACTGGCACAAAGCTCAAAGAAAATGATGACAGGAAGTGGGAGGAGAACCATTTTGTGGTATGTTTTTACTGACTTATCTTGTGAACAAACTTATTCACTTGTGATTTAAGTTGCCTTTAAATTGAGTTGCGTTTTTAGCGGAATATTGACAAAGCTGTGTGCACACTTGTAATGAAGACGGAGTTTATGTCCAGAGTGAATAGGACAAACTTGGAATTGTGTTGGGTGTGCAGAAGTCCCACCAGCATCTTCTTGAGACAAAGTTTATTCTTCGGACGGACCATTCTTTGTCCTCTCGCCACAGTCTTCACGCCCATTAGAGGCATTCCACCATTTGCCACAAACCAAATGCAAAGATGGGTGCTGCTGTTGTCAGCACACACCCATGAAATAAAGTACAAAAAACCTGAGTTTTATGGGAATGGTGATGGCCTCTCAAAGTTATGTCTGGAAACAGTGAAGGAAGAACTACCACAAGCAGAGGTCTTCTGCTTTTGGGTAGAAGAGGAAGATTCCATAATTTCTTTGAAAGTGAAACAATAAACCAGTTAACAAAACTATTGGGGAACATGAAGACTTATATCTCTATCTCTAAAGGAAATGAGCACACAGCTCAGGCAGGTTGTCTGTCATGAGGAAAGTGATCATTCCACCTGCACAGTTGAAAATGGTGTACAACTCTAGGCTAAAATCCATAATACATGATTTCAAAGACACAGCATTCGCATAGAGCAGTGGAGTCACCCATTTTTATGTCTGCCAAGCAAGGCACCCAAGGTGACACGCCCACGTATAGACAGGTCTCCATGGTGATTTCTCCCTGGCTGTAATTATGATGTTAATCGTTAGACTGGAAGTGCTCAGGTGAGGCGCACTGAGAGGCCCCCTACACTAGTATGGTCACTATGACAACAAGGGGAGTCCCATCTCACTCCACAGGATGATACTTTTGACACAGACAGCTATACAGAAAGATAGAATTCAACATAATGAAATCCTTCCACAGCCTTTTATTCCATAAATAACATGCTCATTGCCATTATGTGTATTGTCCTGGTTCTCATGCCAGAAACAGTGACAAGTCTGATATTATGATATATCGAAAAACTATGAAACAACTGTACAGATTGTAGCTAACATGGTGAGGTAGGCAGAAAGGATTCAGTCACTTCAAGAGAGATCTTTGTTTTAAAGAACCTTTTTTCTTCATTTTTCTCTCATTCTTAAATTCTTCATTGTTTCTGATTTTTGGAGCCATCATTTAGATTTGATGTCATTTTAGTCTGTTGTCCTAATGAAAGCTTGTTAATAATTCACATGAATATGGTTTTATATTTGCATGCACTTTCATTCACAGGCAGCGTACTCTGTTTTACGGTTCAAATGGTCTTTTAAGACTCATTATGAAACAAAACTAGTGTAAAAACAGTAATAATGTGTTAATTTTCAAACATTGCAAAGTGTCCTGCTAAACTTTTCCAGCTCTTTCAGGTATAATGGGAATCAGCTGGGAACAGCACTTTCCAAGTCAAATTGTCTATTAGTTAGAGGACTTTGCTTTGACTGGGCCACTCCAGAAAATCCACCCTTGGCTTCAAACCGTCTCTGTGTTCTTTCAGCTGGATGCTTAGATTCGTTGTCTTTCTGGAAAACAAATGTTCCATGAAGAAGTAGTTCTCCAACAGCTGGAAACTAATCGTGAGACAATGACAGGTGCCACCACATGAGATGGATGTGGAAGATTCATGATTTAGTGTTTGTAGCTCTAATTTCAGATCAAAGACGAGTTTAAACAAATAACCACAATCTATCTTGAACAAACCTTTTAGTGCAGATTAGACGGGCACAAAACCAAACTCCTGGACATATTTCAGAGGAAGCGTGGGACAGCAGAGACCAAAATAAAACCAGTGTTGGACTCAATGAATGAGGTAAAATTTCTAATAATTTTAATTCCATAGTATAATTATTTCAGTCAGATAGCTGAAATAACGTAATTTGACCGCATGCGCCACACAGACCTCAAAGAAGCGGCAAATATGAATGATGCGTTAGCTGTTGTAATTTGTTGATGTCAGTTTTATGGTTTTTGTTTGCCATAGTTTTGTATATGGGCAGCACTCTAAAAGCTGTCTAATAGCCGTTGGTATAAAGCAATAGAGCTGGTGTTTGTTGTCAGTCTGTTTTGTTGTTAGCAAACTCCATCAGCAGAAAAGAGAAGGAACAACTGGTCAAACTGCCTCAGTCAATGTGAGCAATTCATCAAGGTAAGTAGCAGCTCTCTGCATTAATTAACTGATCAGTGTTAATGGTGTGAAGAATCCTTTACAACTGGCAAACATTTTATGCAGTTTTCAGAATATCGGTGTATCTATGCAGAAACCCCCCCCCCAAATAATTCTAACTATTCTGAAACAGAATTGCTGTGATAGATGACATCTTGGCCTCCTCCCTGCTGGGGGTGTGGTCCCTGCAGATGCAGGTCTTGTTGCCTTGCTGAGCTTTGGCTTCGCTGCCCTGGCTGCACTTTGATAGGTTAACCTGCCGCATCTTCATATAATGGTAATTCATCAGTGTGCATGCATTACAGAGAGGAAAAAAAAGTGTGTGTATGTGAATGAGTATTCCTGCCAGGCCTGCACTAATAGTCTTAATGCTTCCTGAGGAGTTGCCCAGAGCTGCATTAGCCACTGGATGGGCCATTGATTTGACACAAAGAGCACCAGACAAACACACACGCAGAAACACACAATCTCCACCCATCCCGCCTCTCAAAGTTCTATATGGCCAAGGCTTCCTGTCTCACGCCCACAGGGTTATCTCCCAATGCAATTAAGGTGGTTTAAAAGTGCATTTTCAGGAAGAAGAAGCATGAGGGTAATGAGGGAGAGTGCTAGCTGGACAGCTTCTCTGTTGAGTGGGATGGGAACCCCTCACCCCCACTCTTCAAGAGCCCTGCTAGACAATAAGATGGAAGGACACACCCCAAATAATAGAACAGCACTTGGATGAGAGGAAATAGATGCACTACTAGAAGGGGAAATGTGTGTGCACGTGTAATATTAGACGGGTTCAGGAGCTTATAGTGTAATAATACTTATGGGAAAATAGGTTTTACTACCATCTTTTTGCTGCTAGAGTAAAAGCACCTACCATCACTGTCGATGTGCCAATCAATATGCAATTCAAAGCTGATTATATCATGCAGCTAATAGAATTTATTGGGTGTAATAGCTGCATCAGATGTAGTACAGCACTTATGCCAGGCCAAAGATCATCTGTCTCGTCTCTGTGGCTTCACTTTAGCTTTAGCTTAAAGCTTTCCTCAGAAGAGGCAAGAAGAGTCTGGATTGAAACCTGGCCTTTCCCTTACTTTGTAGAGTTGGTGTTGTCTCTCTGAGCATGTGTGTGTTTTCTCTGGGTACTCCAACTTCTTCCTCCCACAGTCCAAGAACATAAACAGCTGTGTTTCCATTGGAATGCGTTCACAACTTTTTCAGTATTCTGCTGATGTTGACAAAATACAATTTTACAGTTGCTGTGTTTCCATTGAGTAAGAATTGCAATTTAAATCAAGTGAATAACTTTGTTTATGCAGTAAGTCATGAAAGATCATTGAGGTGACAGATGTAAACATTTCCATTAGATGTATTGATAATCTAGCCGTAATTCAGCTAGTGCTCATCATCCACCAATCAGGGGAGACGTCGGTGTCTTATTCAGACGTTGGAGCGACAAGACCTTTATATGTGGGAGTGGTGATGTACGCTGTGTTTTCAGGAAATTGTAGTTGATGATTTTACAGAAGAGCTATGGACTCAACACGTTGGAATGACTCAAAACTTTCTATAAGTCCGGCTTAGCTTAGCAGTGTTACTGCTGTGTACAAACTAGTGTGTCTTGTGTGATGCAAGGAGAAACTGTTTCCAACACATTTTTACGAAATACAACAATTCTGATATGGCTGATAAACTACATTTTAATACAACAAAAACTTTTCATTTTCAAAATGAACATGTTTCCATTGAGTTAAATTATTTTCATAATTCCAATTTGCACAATTATATATTCAGTGCAAACACAGCTACTGACATGTAAGCTGCTCAGTCTAAACTGCACAAACAGATTAAGATAAGATTAGCTGCATTTTCACTGACTATATAATTGCACAGTTAGACATTTTGAAAATATATTCATTTAATGGAAACATGCTAATTTTGAAAAAAAGTTGTGGATTTTTTGGCCACATCAATAAAATTGGTTTATTTCAGTATATTGAATTTAAAACAGTTTGTCATTCAGAGTCAGTCTCAGATTCCACACTCCCAACAAGCCAGCTAACAATTTAGCGCTAAGGCACACAAGAAATGTCTCCAATCCCCATTTATTCCATCTTATCATGTTTTCAAACTCTTAGTTGTTGGTTGTGGTGACAGCATATCACACTACATATCACATATCACGTCAGTGTGAGAGATTAGGAACTAGGATCCCTCAGAGGCGGGCGTACTATGCGCCTGTTATGAAGCTGCATGGACTCAGTGCCGTTTGGGGTCTTTTGAGATTTTCATTTCAAGCAAACCAACTCCCTGGATTTCTCCCTACAAATTCCAACATTTCCTGCACTTCCTGTCAGTGTGGCGAAGAAGAGAAATGTGTGGACGCAAGTTTGATGAGTTAATGGGGGGCCCAGTACCGTTTCAGCATGTAGTTGGAGAACCATGTTTTTTTTTTGTATCGTGTGAACAAACTTATTCACATGTAATTTTAATTGCATTTCATTTTTAATGAAAACACCACATTTAAGAAATTGTGTGTTTTTGACAATGGTACAATAATCTATGTCATTTTGTTTGCTTCCATTTTGTTTTATCTTTAATATTATCTTTAAAGCAAGTAAAACCACAGAATGAACCCCAGTGGTTGCATTTAGTAGAAACACAGCCACTCACTGTAACATCATCCCAGTGATGCTCTGAGGGACGGTTTGCAGGAACGCTGCAGGGATCAAGTTGTTGGGCTCAAATCAGAAAACACAGCAGAGAGCTACGAGTACACAGACAGAAGGGAATGAGAGAAAGTCTTCTAATGCACTGGGAAAAGAATATGAAGTCTTGTTTTTAAGCATGGCCATTAAAGGACTGTCTTCCTGTGTTTTTCTGTGAGCAATTTCCTATTTAAGAAGGAAAGACACATCAGGGTTAACAGGCTAATTACTGCAGCTGCTGCAGCTCTGTTACTGCATGTTATGCAATATGTGGGAGGATTCAGACAATTAGGTTTCAGCATCTGACACTGACGGAGCGTGGCTGCCTGTCTGCCTCCCTGCTGGTCTAAGCAGTCACCCAGTCCAGTGCTGAAAGTGCTCCAGGTTGGACCGGGTTGGAGGTCTTTCCGAGCAACAAAATCAACCGTTTGCCTCTGCATGCAATTTCAGCCTCAATAAACCTCTAAAAAAAGCAATCAAAATTTGATAGCTAGCTATACTGGCAGATATTTAAAACAAAAAGGGGGATATGTGGAAAATGAAGTGAGACATAAGAACAATGTAGACTGGTCAGTCTCTACAAACACTGAAAAAAACGGCTGTTCTCATCCAAAGACGTGACAGTAGTCTTTTATTTTATTTTATTTTATTTTATTTTATTTTTAAATTATAGGTAAATTTGTATTTGGTCACAATTTTCATAAATTTTAGTGAAAATTTATAATAAAAATCTCTGTAAAATTTGGCTTTACAGAAAATAATTTTGCAACAGAATCTTGTGACTCACCTAGCATCAGCACCTCCTAGTAAATCAGTGAGCTCATATTCATGTAAAACAGTGAAAGCAACGATGCTTGAAGTATTTCACTCTGTGATGAGAAATAAAATGAAAATATATGATATCTTTCTTATTTTCAAATATTTTGAGCTGTACTAAAGTTTGGGAAAACACTTGTAAAAAAAATCACCATGCCAAAAATTTGATAAGAACTGTTAACATAGTTACTGAAACAAATGAAGCATTTGTATTGCTCAAAACAATATGCTCCCACATGTTCAAAATTTGATCAAATGAGATTAAAGGGAGTTGCGTCATAAAACTTAAAAATAATAAATAAATCAAGCAAATTTTAAGAAGAGACGAGTTCAGTTTCAGTGGCTCATTTGGTGAATTTCTATGCTAATAAAGTAAAAACCTGTGAATATATAAAACGTAGTAATTCCTACAGGTGTGAGTTGTACATTTATAGGCATTGATGGTTCTTGTCATTAACTGAACAACCCTAATAATCATGCTTCTCATTACAGGCGCCTTTGGTGAATTATTTGTGTTCTCTTTTGCTTTGGCAAATGACCAATGTTTAAATGCAAGTATAATCAAAGACAGAAAGAAGGCAGACATTGCTCATGTCCCCAAGCAAGTAAAACCACAAAGAAAAATGATTTAGCAGACGAGGAAGGAGGACATATGCTCCAGCAGATGAGGAGGAGGTGGCGCAGGTTACACACTATTAGCTAATAAAGCAGGAGTACTCTGCTCTTCCAGCCAGCATCTGCTGCTCTCAGTGAAACACCAACTGCAATCAATAGCCTCATAATTTTACCCAAATAGCTGCCCTAGCTGCTGTGAAATGGCGACAAATCATGAGTGCAGCCGTGGCAACATAACTGCGTGGGCTTGCTCTGCCCCTCCACTTTGACAGGGAGCCAAATGTTACATTTATCTCAACCCCAGATTGCTTTATGCAAACTGAATAGGATTCGTGAGAAACGGCAAAGATTTGTGTGGAAGCACGGGAGGAAAAAAAAGGGGGAATGAGGCTCTTTTTTACGTGGAGTTACACAGACAGTAGAGGTGATGAGGCGTTTTTTTACCAGTTGGCTTAGAAGCAAGTCATGCGCTCTTAGGGCTTTGTTTCAGGTCCAAGCAGATGTCTTCTGGGGGGAAGCAGCAAAATGGGAGCATTTCCTCCACTCACACTGGAGTCTCACAGCTCTTCAAGTTAAGCCGAGCACTTTGTGCATTAAAATGAAAGCAGAGTAAGAAAGGAGTGAATCAGTTTGCTCCAACCCAGCCGTCCAGAGCAACTATCCTGTAACATGTATCCTTGTTACCACAAACTTACATTCCCTCATCAGCAGTTATTCAAGTGGAACTAAACGTACAGCACCGCCATTAAATGTGGTTTATAAACTAGCAACAGTATTTTAAAGTCTATTCTCTGAGCTCCAGGGAGCCAGTGTGTTGACTTCAGAAAAAATAGTTCATTTGGGGTTCAGTTACTCTTCCAGCTCTGTAGAGGCCTGCTGCTAATGAGTCATTCATTAAGTTCAGGTGTTTTGGAAAATAGATGCATCTAAAAGCAACAGGACCGTACCGTAGCTGGTTTTAGACATCTGGTTGTGAGCCTTGAAGTGCCAAGTTTTGGCTGCTCTCATAGGAATGATTAGCCATCTTAACAGCACTAAGATCACATTAGGAGCTGTTACCGAGACTATAACATGGAACAGCAGCAGTCCACTATGTTGGCAGTAGCTCTGGAGGGCAGGAAGTGATGCTCTGAGGCTCATTATTCAACATAAACTTGATATACTGACAGGTCATGGCATTAGAGAATGGATGGAACATACACCGATGGAGACTTAGGAACGTCTGCACTCAACAAGAATTCTAAGATGCAGCCGGGTTTAAAAGCAAGTTTTGTGGTTTGCATCAGTTTGCTGGCCAATCTTTACTCTTCCAAACCTTCGCCACATATGACTATGATGACTGTGGTCTCTCATATCCAGTTCATCCTTAACTAGAACTAACTAATTCAGAAAAGTTCAATAAATTAATCCTTGTTCATAGTTCACCACCTAAACATTCTGGACTAAGTTCCATGCTCCAATTATGAGATAGTTTTGCTTCATTTATCACATTTTATCTGAAATAGAGTTTAAAAATAATCTAATGCTCATGTAATAACATCACTCACCATTTAGTGTATGGATTATGTCATTGGCTAACGTCCATTTAATTCTCTCCTGTTTTAATAAACTGGATTTCATAACGGATGAGTTCCAAGAACAGCTGCTCTCATTCACAGATTCAAATGTTTTTGTCGATAAAGAGAAAAATTTTCAAATGTTTGATGGAATGATTATCCAAATGGATTCAGTTTGTTGCTGTGGTTACTTAAGTCTGGGATGACTGTTTTTTTTTTTGTTGTTTTGTTTTGTTTTTTGTTTTTTTTTACATATGTGCCTGACAGTTTTAATACCTGACAGATAATTTGTTAAAAAAAAATGGAACTCCTCTGCCTTCTCCCAGTTCAAACTACAGAAATAACCAATCATAACCAGGAGAAGATCTTAGTGCTGTCAATCACTCTAGTGTACTCACTGCACCTGCCCCTTGCTCTCTGCAACCTTACAGTTTCATCCTATCAGAAGAGCCTCTTGTGAAAGCTAATGCTAGTTAGCATAGCCACCGATGACAATGGATAAGCGGTTTCCCTGTAATGGTAAGATGTTTCTCCATTATTAGCACGTTGAGCAGCGTGTGCACAGGGTTGATTGACAAGTTTTTTCATTCATCATTTTTGCCGTGATCCTGGATATCACTTTGACCTGAGCAACTGAGAGCAACGCAGAAGAGTTTGATTTTAAGAGCCTGGGCTGGAATAGGCAGTGAATTAAAATGATTTACTCGTCTTTCTCACATATGTTTGATTAATGTGTCTCATTGAAGAGTCTCAAAAAATCATGGGCAAGGTTGTTCTGTCCAGTGTGCCTTTGGGTAGTCTTGTCCATTGACTGTTGGAGATGGACACTTCTATCACTCCTCTTAGGACCTAGAAAAGACACGGAGGGAGAAAATATCTTTATTTCTAATCTAAATATCATTTTCAATCATCCACGTCTTTAATTTCAACTTAGCCTTAATGTTTGCCACTTTAGCACATCTTTGAGATTGGACGTGTAGCTCAGCATGCTGTGTCAAACCCATAACACAACCCTGCCGGGTTAAATTAACCCAGATGTGTGTCGGTTCAGGCATCGGTTCCTGCTTCACAGAGCCGAGAAGTCAGATTCAAACTCATCCAACATCTATAATGAGTCTGAATCCTTGCAGCTCCAGACAGATGAAACTCAACACCAAGGGAAATACCTCCATAAATCTATGTGCATGGCTGTTTTAATATGATATATAGAACAGAACAAAACAAGAGAAAGTAATTCTCAGCTGAATACAGTGGCAGTGCATTGTGTTTTCCAAACAGTACATGAGCAACATTGTAATTTCAGGATATCAGTGGTTTGAAATACAGCATTTATATTAAATATAAATAACAGGAGTCAGTATTTCAGTGCTATCTGACTGATTTCCTTACTTTTTTACTTTCTCCTTGTGAATTTCCAGATTTTTCATTCAGTGCACACAGTCCTTCACAGTGGGGTAATTTGCAACCCTGCACGATGCCAGCCTTGATTGATTGTTTCCATGGTGTTTCTCGATGCACATTCAGGCATAAAACAGCAGAATGCTAAATACATAGAACTTCTGCTGCAACCATTATATTGCTGGTGTTAAAGAGGACTCACTCTGTCATGATAGCACATGGCTGACATTAGGAGGACTTCAGAGTTCAGGAGTTCATATGGAAACCAGGAGAAAATAGCAAGAAACCTTTCATTACCAATCAGATATTTGATCGTATTAATTATATAGGCATATCAAGGAAGATAATCTAGAATAATTCACAAGTAGCCCTTTTACCATATGGTCCTATTGATGAAATGAATAGCATGCAGAGCAAATACTTCACACAACTAAGTGGAATAGAACAAAGTCTTTTTATTTAAATTGACATTGCCCCTGTGTCCAAGAAAACTCTTTTCAATCCAAGGAGATTTGTAATTATTAACTTCATCAGTCTGTCGAAGCCCAATCACAAGTTCCCCAATGATCCAGTACTTTCTGAACCAGCAGCTGGGAACAAAGGGGAGTGGTCCATCATGTACATTTTAACACTGTGTTTACCTGCAAAATATACAACTTGACTTGACTTTGGTTAAGGTTTTGTTAACAATTAAAAGTCTAGTGAATTTTTGGGTGCAGTTAGGTTTCAGTGTTGGCTTTACTTTAGTAAATTAAGTGGATATAATTCACTTTTCAGGTTGTTACAATTAGCATTTCATTTAAATCAGTTGAGGGTCTTTTTCAAATATTAACTTATCTAGTTAAGTAAATCCTGCAGCATTCTTTGCTGTGGGATTTACCGCAGCAAAGAATCCCACAATGCATTGTGCCACCAGCAGCAGCAAGAAATAACTTAGTTTGTCACAAAAATGTTTGAGTTGAAGAGGTGAAGTGAACGGTAGTACTGCTGAGCTTGCTAGTCATTTTTCGGCATGTACTACATGTGGAATGATGTTCTGTTTTCCTTAAATGCTTTGACTGGCTGTTGGTTCCACACAGAAATCATAGTCGTTCTATTGATGTATTTTCCAGTTTAATAGTCACATCTGCCGACGTTGTAGGGACGGCACCATGAGTGAGTTTTACGTTCATTTTCATTACGTTCTGACTGAGGACACGGTGCTTCTTTCACTGAAATAAGCAAATAAAACACTGTTTTTTAAATTGTCTAATATTTCTTTAGCTTAACTTAAACTTGTTAAAAATTCATAAGTTAATATTGCTCATTTAATTTACTTTAAATTAAATTTTAATTATATTTTGTTTCACTAACAATCACCTGAACATTGCACATAAAACATGTCGGCCATTTTCCTCATTCTATTGAAACCAGTGATGACAAATTACCTCTGTGCTGCTGGACTCTTACTGGCGCCCAGAATGCAGTTAGTGCATTCTGGGCGCCAGAATGCGACATACCTGGCAACATACCTATTGCAACAGCAATAGGTATGTTGCTGTTGCTGCTCATCCTTAATTTATTTTCTGCATTAACAATCTATATGTCTCACTAATCCTGTGATCCCAGCTTATCTTTACATTTAATGGCTGCTTTTTATACCTGACAAGATGGCTGAGCATTTGGACTTCATAGGGATTGAATAGTACGGGGTTAAAGGTGGAAGTAACATTCTCCACCAGACCCCAGAAAACACAACCACCTCGGATTATTTAGACAGAAGTCACCCTAAATTGATGTTTTAAAGTTTTAAAACTTTGTAATCTGGTTTGTGATTAAAGAGACATGAGTCAGCTGATTCCATATTTATTCAGGAGCAACAGAGCAGGGGGTCCAGGTCCAGAAACGGCCAGCCCAAGGCTAGAAGAGAGGGATCGGAGCTTCTCTTTCTGCTTTCCATGGTTCTTGATCTAATTATATAAATATTATTTAATAAGTAATCAATAAATAACTATTAATAGATGCTGTAGTAGAATAGGTTTACTATGAAACCACAAATAGTATATTAGCCATTAACATAACGACTGAATTATTTTTATGGCTTTTTAAAATGTGTCCAGTAACTGGAGTTTTTTAAAATATTATTATTTTAATATTAATATTATTCTATTGCAGCAAAACCACTTGAAAATGCTGAAGGGTTTTATCAAAAAAGAGTTGATTCAACTTGATGATATATACGTTTAATTATATCCTTTTAGATTTATTTCGGAATTACTGCTGTACTTGAATGCCTCATGATGTTGTCACCTTCGGTGTAAAACACTATAAAAAGAGAACACTACAACTCTACTCAATAAAATTAAGTAAACACAATACAGCCAGTATTATTAATTATATTTTACTGTGCTTGGATTTGAGTTACTTAATTTTTACCTTTTACAATGGCTAATGTAAGTATATTCAAATAGAAAATATAAAGTAATGAATTGTAATTTAAACAAAAAATATATGTTGGAAAATATAGAATCCTCTAAATGTACATAAATTAATCATAAAATTGATTTAATTCAATGTTATTGGATCGATATAAAGTAATCAATCAATTGATTAAAGTTTGTTAATTATACTCAATAAAATCTATATACTTTTATTTCTGATCATCATGTACTCAAGCATTAAAAACTGGTCACTCAAAAAAACTATCTTTTCCACATGCAAGTTGCATACAGCTAAATGACCGCTAAAAAACTGGACAATCATTCTCTCAAATTCCTAAAATTTGAAAACATTTCATGAAATCCCTAATTACTGCAGTGTTATGTAGAATTATCCACTAATAAGCACCATATTAACGTAAAACCAAAATGATGGCTTAAAAATGCAAAAATAGGTTTGATTAATAACATCAAATATAAACTCATACATGAAAATTCCACAAGAAAAATATGAATCTTCAGTAATGTAAAATAAAACTGCTGATTTTTGAGTTTTCTATCTCAGATAGCCAAACCATTAATATGCACAATAAAAAAAATCAGACAAATTCTAATTATCAGTATGTAAACCGCAAGAAGGAAAAAAAAAATGTTTAAACAAATAAATAAAGGTGAAATTCCACAGTTCTGCAGGCAATTGCTGCACAAATTTGACAGTTTGACAAGATATGTCTATTAAAATGTAGTGCAAAGTAAGTTGCATTGACTTATACTGCTTCATGGTACACATGATTACAAAATTAGTGTACTTGGAGACACAGAAAGAAAAAAAGGAAAGATCTAAACCAAGAGAGGAGGCTGACTCACCAGCAGGTAAGGAGAGAAACCAGATGGCAAGTGGACAGCAGGAGGCTGGAGTAGGTCATGGTGATGCCAAAGATCTACTGGCAATCTGAGCAGAGAAGTTTGCAAACTCAATGCTGCATTCAACTCATGTCACTTTTACATCAATGAGTGTGATGTCAGGATAAAACTGCAGATTCTGCCCAAGGTACTGACTTGTTATAAGCACTGGAAAATGTTCACTTTAAATGAACTTAGTTGATTTTTCACTCTCTGCTTTGTGACACTGGTCACAGATGACAGTCCAGAACTGAGGGGGTTAAGGAATCCTGAGTTATCTTTGTGGTTATGTTGTTATAGGTGAAGGATGCTGGAGGACAAACTGGCCACTTATCTGCACTTTTTTCTTTTAATAAGGCTTTCAAATTTGCATTATTCGTTGTTAATTTTGTGTTGTTTTGTTTATTTTATCAGTGTCAAAAACTGAAGCCATTTTTCAGAATAACATGCTGCTGCTTTTATTCTGTTTAATGAATTGTGTCGTTAACCTGTTTTGGTTTTATGAGCTGCAGGGTCGACGAATGGCTACAAAAGCTCTCTAAAATGTGAAGAGCTCCCTGAAGAGCCACATTTAGCTCTTTGTTCTGTGGGCAGATAGTGAGCGGCTGTGTATTATGTCAGACATGTGAATGTTCACACTGTTGTCTATGTACATCTGTGCCCAGCTGTAGAGCGAGTGTATACTTCCTGCCTTTGTTTCTCAGAGGGTGAGCTACTTCCTGATCCTTTCCCATTAGCAGCCTCTGGACAGCCTGCTGTGGACTCGGCATGTTTTATTCTGCATGATGCATGGCCATATGTTCATGTATCCATCCAGGTGTGAATGCTCTGTACAGCAGAGTGACATGAATGTGAGAGCAAGCGCGTTCTCTGCCAGCTTCCAGATTTAATATAGGATGCTTGTCTGGTTCCTTAAATAACATAGCTGCCAGATTTGCACACACACGCACGTACACCCCAACCACAGTAAAATTAGCATTTTTTTGGTAAAATGTCCATTTAATTGTACTTTTTTTTTTTTTTTTTTTTAACATCTAAATGCATAAAGAGACTGTATATAATTAGTATACATTACTGCTTCCCTTTTGATATTACAGTCTGCTCCAATAATGGGGTTTGACATTAACTGTCACAATGTCTTTTTATTTGCACTGTCGCTCAGACACATCCTGTTTTCTGCAGCACTACAGCAGAAAACCGGGATGTTGAAGAAATGTACAAAACCCTGGATTTGTCAGATTCAATTATTTATAGTTTGTACATTTAAAATTAATGAACACTGAACAAATTGATTTATGGTAAAAAAAAATTTAAATAAATGTGGAAAATGAAAAATACAAAACAAAAAGAATAAAAGGAACTAGCTCATGTTAAGAAAAATGATTTTATACTGTGCATTTATCTGGATCCAGAAGTCCTAAACTGTCTCCTGAGTCACTTCAACATCCCAAAACTAAATCACAACAACCACTGAAGACAGAAGTCAGGATGCTTCAATGTATTTGTTTTATCTGTGAAATGTGCCCATTTTTTTCTATTATTATTGTCACACAGATTTGCATGGATGAGGCCATTAGTGGATTCCATCTCTGTTATGAATGCATAAGCAAGCCACACTTTCATCTCTCCTACAAGGCTAATGGAATAGAAAGCATACCAAGAATAGACAGAGAAATTCAGTGCCACAGTGATGACCTGACTGATGAGCTGTTTGTCAGCCACATGTAGCTTTTAAAGTCAAGCAGGTGTGTTAGAACATTGCTTACCTGGACTTTATTGTATTTACCAGTGTGCAGTTTAAAAGGCTCATTTTAATGAAATGGGCCAAAATTGAAAATAAAAAATTTCACAGATATTTTTGGGCATTAGTGGCCTTTATTCAACAGTAAGCTGTGAGGAAAAGGGCTGGAGAGAGAAGGGGTCGACATGTAACAAATCGGCTGAAACTGGGAATTGAACCCAGGACAACCTTGTTAAGAACTACCCACTGATCCATCCATACCCCACCTTCTCAGTGATATGCCAAGCAGATCAGGTGACATAGTTCACCCATCTACAATCATATAAATCGCAATTTATTTCCAATAAATTAGAATGTACATCCCAAATAGTCGTGTTTATCAGAATAAAAGAACCTTTTGAAAATAACCTTTAAGCATGTATTAGGCATACTTTTCATATGTATATCTTTCTGTCTTCACAAGAACTTAATATTGACTTCTAATCATGTTTTATCCATTTCTATTGCTCAACCTTATCTTAAACCTTAAACCTAAGCATTACTATTACATGTGTAATCATAAACCTGACCTAAACTCAATTCACACCTTAGTCCTAAACCCAAACCCAAAAACAGCACCAGGACAGTCAATCCTCACTACATAGGTATTTGTTGGAAAATGGGTCTTAGCTGAGAAATGTTAAAACACACACACACACACCCCTCCCATGTCTCCTCCTTTCATGCCTCAATGAGTATTCATTCAATCTCTCTACCTTCACTTTCCCAAAAAGACATGCAAACCTTTGCAGATTAGAAAATCTTACTGCAGCAGCATATTGGAACAGCCTACAGTAGCCATATGCTGCAGGTAAAGTTTAGTTTATGAACCAGAGCAGAATGGTCTTGCGTGTATTAAAATCACAGCTTTGTGTAAGCACTGGAAAGAAATAACAGCAACCATATGGCCCTTTTAGAGAAGCATAAAAAGAAAGATGGAGGAAAGTTTGAAAAGTGGATAATGATTTATACATTATATTCACATAAAGACAGAGATGTTTAAGAAAGCAGACTGGGTCCTAGGAAATACCAATGACTCCATGACATTGAAACTCTATCTAATGGTTTGAATGGGTAATGTAACGCATCATTATGTTCACATTTTGTATTTAAATATAATGATTATATTCAATTAAACTGACCTCAGAGAGACATGATCAGTTCAATGATAATAGTGTCTAAGAGAGCTTCTTGGACTCAGACTTGTATGACTTTTGTTGTTTTATTCTTCTCTTCTGAATTGAAAATGTGTTTTGTGAATTCAGCATTTTTCCTAGATTGTACGGTCATTAACTATGTTTACATCCAATTGTCATGCTGATTTTGAGCAAACTTCCAAAAAAAAAGAAAAGAAAAAAACACAAATTTGGCCTGTTTCCATCTACTGGTTTGGAGAGAATCAATCAGGCCATGCAAAGTGTGATTTTGTCAGATGTTGATGTTATGCATGGCTGTAAGAAACAGGAAGTCGAGATTGCTAACTCATACAGACCACACATTTCTGACAAGTGAAGAGAGGTTTTCAGGAATGTGTTGTAGCTTTTCTGTTATGTTAACTAACATTGGCGATGTTACATGCTGTCCTGAGATGTTGAGAAAGAAATGCAATACTGACAGACGCTGACAATGGACACAGCTGGTCAGTTGTGAGGTGAATGTTCACTGCGTCAGTACTTGTTCAGTAAATGTGTTTCCATCTCCCCTTTGGCACATTAACTACCATGTGCCAAAGGGGACGCATGGTAGTGTCCCTTTGGCACACTACCAAAGGGGACACACTTTGGTCCCCTTTGGTAGTGTGTCATGGGGATGGGGACTACATGTCCCCATGGTAATGGGGACACTACATGGTACACTACATGGTAGTGTCCCCATTACCATGTAGTGGTAGTGGGGACAATTTTCATTTGGCAGAAACCAAATGAAAATTGCACAATTGAAAAAATTTTACTTTCAAAGATACTTCAAAATCTGCATAGAAAAACATAAATGGAACCATGGTTATTGCCATAAAACTAGCAAAGTCACTTCTACCCCACCACCTCTGGTGTATGCTTCATAAGTGTACTTGGTACCAGATCCCATTGAGCCAAAGGTCACCAATCAGTTTTGTAATTACTATATCAGACCTGCTGATACAAAGGTAAACAGAGAGGCAAACCTGTCATTTGTTCACCTTCAAACTGTTTTACGGAAATAATAGAAACCATCTCAAAATTGCAAAATAGAAGAAGTTATTTTAAATTTTGGCATTTCCATCGATTCTTCAAGGTAAGGAATTGGATCCACTGCCAAGGGAGGCTTCAGGACACGGATTATAATAAGATCATTATTTCTGTCTTGCTATGTCTGACGGGAGGCTGATAAAGACAAATTCCATGGATCTAAATGTAAATGAAGGGAATTTTTTTGGGAACATTTAAAGAGAACATCATAACATGAACAGTCCTCAACTTCAGGGATTCTTTGAACCCAATGTCTGCTGGTGGTTTAGTGGGTTTGGAGCCGACTGAGGCTAAATGGACATCTGCTGAGATGACAGCTCTGTGAGACAGGCAGCCGCCCCGTCGCCCTGGGAACCAACCTCTCAAAGCTTCCTGTCTGTTTTAAACCTGCTCTTCCAACGCAGTCGGCTATCGGGTACAAATAGTCCTTCTGTTCCTGTTTGTCAAACATTTTATACCTCAATAAAATATTTCAGGAGCTCAGATTCTTCATTGATTACATCCTCCACCCTCCCAGACATCCCATCCTCTGTTCATCCCTTACCTCTTCCTTTTCATTCCTCATCTTATTCCCACACTTCCTCCTTCTTCCATTCCGCCTCTATCCATCCTTGTTTCCTCCCCCCTGACCTAAAAGAGAGGATATAGAGAGGCGAGACCTCTTGTCGGCGGTGGGAAAAAAGGGAGAGACCATCAAGGCGCAGACAGAGGGATGAAGCGAAAAGTATAGGTTAGTAGGTAGCAGTATAGGCCTGTTCAATCCTCCCTCCCCCTCTCCTCACGCTCTGCTTCCCCCTTACCCCTGTTCACTGTGCCAGGGTGGTATGAACTGCTGGATTACAAAACAGCCCTCCCATGTGTCTGCCTGTTCTCTGTGCCAGCCGAGAGACAAGCGATACCATGCTCCCGGAGCGCTGCTGAGGCTGAGGGGTGGGAGGGAGGGAGGTGAGGAAAGATGGAGAAAGTGAAGCAAAGAGTGAGAGAAGCAGAACGAAGAAAGTGGGAGGACAGAGAAATCAGATGAGCAGGGATGTAGGGACAAGAAGACATGGGATGGGTAGACAAAAGATGTAGAGAAAGGATGAGAGAGAAAGAGAGAGAGGGGAGGGAAAGAAGAAGGGAGTTTGGAGCGATGGCAGATGAAAGCTTTGGGAGGAGCGGAGCACTGAGCAGCATCAGCCAGCTCTGTGAGAGCATGTTGAGCCTGCAGGGACAGCCGGGGGGTAAGTCACACACCACTCAGCTAAACATGCAACACGCCTGCCGTTCTCAGCGTCTCCGCCCCGTCCTGGGAGGCCAGAAGGAAAACTTTCACACGCAGTCTGAAATTATAGACAGGTCTTAAAGCTGCAGGTCAAAAACTCAGAATCACCCGTCTACCTGAGCTGCTACATTATTTTCGTTTCCTGTCACTTTCATCCAGGACAGCAGTGTTCTGAAAAGGTAATGTGAGCGAAAGAGGCAGCTCAGGAGCAGAGTCATCACGGGATGCAGATGATGGCATGGAGAACGGAGAAGGAAGCCCTGTTTCCTGGAATCAATTTCAAATGTTTGACAGGCTGTCAGGAAATCATTATGCAACCTGCAGACACAAAGACAAGCTTTAAGAAACGGCATGCATGTGTGACGAGCCGCTGCTTCTGCACACGCATTCCTGCAGCGCACAATCAGCCCTTCTCTTCGCTGCACACACTCCACTCAGCTCTGAAACAGGCGAAGCCACTGGGCCCTAAACTGGGTTAACGCTGCAATTCAAACTATTTTTCTATCCTGAGTTTTTCCCTTCAGCCTGCAGCAGGACAGAATCTCCATTCGGTGGGTGGGTGTGTGGAGCAGATCGGTTCTTGTTTCTGGAGGTGAGGGTCACTTGTGGAGGGTGAAGTGGGCTTTATTGTGTAAAGGAGAATCGCTTCCTGTGATTCCTCTGCATTAGCCCCCAGCAGTGAGGGGATGTGGGGAGGTGAGGGGGGTTCAGCCAGCCTGGCTCCGCTGCAGCCCAGTTAGCTACATTACAGGCCTCCGGAGGACGGCTGGGTGCCAGAGGTCGTCATGGTGAAGGGGTGGAGGTGGATCGTCATGGTAAGTAGTTGTCATGGAGACTGGGTAGACTACCCTGAAAGTTTACCATCTACTTTCCTTTTCACAAACTTCTTATTTGCCTTGGATTTGCCTGGACAGTCTGGCACTGCGCTGCGTAACTAATGAGAAAGCCAATCCCTCCAAATGCATCACTTTACACACATGAATTTCTTCATCTATTGTTCAGGCTTTATCATAGTCAGATCACCGTAGGCCCCCTGCTCCCCCCTCTCCTCCAGCAGCATCTTTTATCTAAGCTAATAATGGCCCAAACAGTGTACTGTTTGTACACTTTTGTGGCATGAAGCCTCTTGCGCTCTCACATGTGCTGGCAAGTAGAAGATCGTTTGAAAAGCACAAAGCCTAACAGTACGCTGCACCCCCCCCCCCCCCCCCCCCCCCCCCCCCCCCCCCCCCCCCCGCGCCCCCCCCCGCCCCGCCCCCCCGCCCCCCCCGGCCCGGACGCGCAGCCCCCAGCA